>JANVCC010000110.1:134405-154563 GCA_025345505.1 Todiramphus chloris collaris | reverse complement strand
GGAAGAAAGGAGAGGAAGAAAGGAGAGGAAGAAAGGAGAGGAAGAAAAGAGAGGAAGAAAAGAGAGGAAGGAGAGGGATGGAAAAAGAAACCAGATGAGATTTGAATGGCCAGATTCTGCCCAGGGCAGTGGGTAGAATGGAAGCAGTGGGAGTCCTGTCACCGCTGGGTAGACAGAGGTGTGCAGCATCCCTCTGGGATGGGATGCTGGCACTTGGGTGAACACTGATGCTTCCAAGCTGGGCATCCAAAGGAGGACCATCCACCCCCAGAGCACGGGCAGCAGCTTGTGCCTCTGCCAGAACTGACTGGGGCAACAAATTCAGGCTGGAAATCAAATGCCCTGATGGAGCAAACGACTTCAACTGGAAGGTCTGGTGTTCTCGTAGCCCACACCCACCAGCCTCCTCTTGCTTTGGTCCTTATCCGAGAGGTCCCATCAGGCATCACATCCAACTGTGCAGAGGCCAGAGAGCAAAGCTCTGCTCAGCTCACGCTCGTCCCCCCAAGGCTGCCTCTAGACTTTGGAGACTCACCAGGAAAAGGAAGGTGGGGAGTTTCCGTGGTAACCAGCTAAAAATCCAAAAGCTACTTAAAAAAAACCCAAACAGGAAGGGGGGATGTAATTTATTACCCCAATACTCACTTTGATCACCAGTAAAACCAGCAGCCAGGTATAATTAAGCAAGGAATGCCATAACGAAGGAATACAACTAAACAAGCACCTCTAACATGGTAAGCAAAGATGAAGAACGCTGCGTGCATCTGAACAGATCCAGAACCCCTCTGCTGGGAGCCAGGCTGGGAGAGCTGGGGGGGTTCAGCCTGCAGAGGAGAAGGCTCCAGGGAGACCTTCTGGGGGCCTTGCAGCACTTCAAGGGGCCTGGCAGAAAGATGGGGACAGACTTTTGAGCAGGGACAGGACAAGGGGGGATGGTTTGAAACTCCAAGAGGGAGATTCAGACTGGAGAGCAGGAGAAATTGTTGGTGCTGAGGGTGGGGAGAGCCTGTGCCAGGCTGCCCAGAGAGGTGGTGGCTGCCCCATCCCTGGCACCATCCCAGGGGAGGTTGCCCAGGGCTCTGAGCACCCTGCTCTAGGTGCAGATGGCCCTGCTCCCTGCAGGGCACTGGGACCAGATGAGCTCTAATGGTCCCTTCCCACCCAAACCAGCCTGTGATCCTCTGAATAAACCTCCTGGGGATTTATTCAGGAGCCAGCCCAGGGAAGGAGCCTGGAGCCACAGACAAAGGTTGAGCATCACTCCTGAGCTCAGACACACTCAAGACACCTATGGCCAGGGGAGATTTGGCCAGGCCAAGCCCAAGGGTGACTCCAGCAGGACTGGGGATGGCAGAAAGACACTCAGATCGCCAGGGAAAGGAGGAGATGCAGATGGGAGGATGGAAGAGCTGGAGAAATGCAGGATACTGATTTAATATGAGCAACCTCTGTCTGCTGCGATCTCACGACACGGCCACGGAGAGCGACCAGCAGCCACAAACACAGCGGGGAGAAAAGAAACAAAGTTAGAAAAAAAGCTCCAAAAAATCTTTCCCAGCAACAGGAGTGTCCCATGGGGCACCTGGGGGGCTGATAAGGGAAAATATTTGCTTCTTGATGATCCATTTCCTACTTCAGCTCAGTCAGAGGAAAGGATGAGATAATCAGAGCGATAACGAGGATGATAATTTCTAGAGAGCCCATAACACAAGCCAAAAAGAAAAGAAAGAAACCTATAAATAGATTCCTGGGTACTTTGCAGCAGAACGCTGGGAAAGCTGAGGCTGAAGATGCTGCTCTTGAATCCTTCTGCCCTCTTGATGAATTTACCATTAAAATGGTGCAGGCAGATCAAAACCCCGCTGCCTAATTTAACAAATCAAGTGGGTTCCTTGCTGAGAAAAAGTTTCTGGTCATGCTTAAGAGAAAAGCCTCCATGAGCCCCATAGAAACAAATGGAGGAGGAATGGAGGGGGCTGACCCCACTCTGTGAAGGGTGGAGAGAATTTTACCCTTGTTCCAGGCTCTCCAGCCACTGTTCAAGCCTTGTGGGAGCGGGTGCTTTTGTCACCGATGCAAAGAAACCCCCCTGGTTTGTTTTTGTCCTTTTCTAAGCAGGTCCCACCAAAGCCAACGCGAGAAAAGGGCTTGGACCTATTAATGTAAAAGTGGTGACAGGTCACCAAGGGATGGAAACTTATTCATGGAATCCCAGAATGGGTTGGAAGGGAGCTCTGGAGATGATGGAGTCCAACCCCCTGCCAGAGCAGGGTCACCCAGGGCAGCCCACACAGGAACAGAGCCAGGGGGGGCTGGAAAGGCTCCAGAGAAGGAGACTCCACAGCCTCTCTGGGCAGCCTGGGCCAGGCTCTGGCACTGCAACAGGGAAGAATTTTCTCCTCCTGCTCAAGATGGAACCTCCTGGCTTCCAGTTTGTGCCCCTCATCCCATCCCAGGACACCACTGACAAGAGCCTGGCCCCTTCTCCTTGACCCCCACCCTGCAGAGATTTGGAACCATTCCCAAGATCCCCTCTCAGGCTTCTCTTCTCCAGGCTCAACAGCCCCAGGGCTCTCAGCCTTTCCTCCCCAGAGATGTTCCAGTCCCTCCAGCATCCTCGTAGCCTCCCTTGGACTCTCTCCAGTATTTCCCTGTCCCCCTTGAACTGGGGAGCCCAGCACTGAACACAACACTCCAGATGTTGTCTCACTAGTGCAGAATAGAGGGGCAGGAGAACCTCCCTTGACCTGCAGCCCACACTCTTCTCCATGCACCCCAGAGCCCATTGGCTTTCCTGGCCTCCAGGGCCCATTGCTGTCCCACAGAGAACTTACTGTCCCCCCAGCACTCCCAGGTCCTTCTCTGTGGAGCTGCTTCCCAGCAGGTCCCCCCTCCCCTGTACTGGTGTAGGACTCTACACTTGCCCTTGGGGAAGGGCAGAGGGGGCTGGAGCCCTGGGGGAGTCAGAGATGCTTTTGCCACACTAATGACTGGCATCTTCATGCTGAATTTCTTGCAGCGTCCCCATTCTTTCTAGGAGCAGATTGGGGAGGGTTTGTGAGCAGCAAGGCCCATCCTTTGCTCTTCCCAAGCCTCGTCCGTTGAGCATCGCTGGTGAACTCCCAGCGTGCTGCATTCCATTCCTTGGTGCTCCCCTTTCTTTTTTCATCTCATCACCAAAGTAACCACTGCAATAGGTACAGCCACCCTTGCTGTGAATTATCAGGGGCGTCCCACCTTCTGGAAAGCCCAGTAAAGGGCTGAACCTTACAAAATCCTTCCAAGAATCCACCAAAGGTGGCTTATTTATGGCCATGTCTGCGGCTACTTTCCTTCTCCATGTGGATTTGTAATGAATTTATCTCTTTTCTTCCTCCTTAAAGAGACCTGGCGGTTGTCCAGCGTCCCTCAACGTCAATGCCACCCGTGGCACGACGCGTGGAAGCCGGTGAGCACCTGAGAAAGATGGAAGAGAGGCTTTTGCAAAGTCTGAGATGCTATTAAACAGCGTCCAAGGGGCTTCATCTGCATTAAGAGTTTCCAGTGCCTCGCCTGGTGCTCATTAAAGGGCTGAGCTGATTGCGCTGTTGAAAAGACTTTTTTTCCTGATTGAGGGGAAAGCAAGAAGTAGAGAGGTCTTTGGAAAGAGGTGAGGTTTGATTGCTGGGCCCTCAAACTCTGCAATAAATTAGATTTGAAAGGAGCCACTGCTCATGGAACTGGATGGAGGGAGAGTCGAAGCAGCGACATCCATCCCTGCTCGTAAAACCCTCCTTTTCTTTGGCTTTTTGGAAATATGAGCATGTTCTGGCTGCCATATCCATCATGCTCTCGAGATGAGAGTGGAGGGTAGCAGGGCTATGGCCAAAGAAGGCAAAAATTCCTGTGTGGGCTGCCCTGGGTGACCCTGCCCTGGCAGGGGGGTTGGACTCCATCATCTCCAGAGGTCCCTCCCAACCCCACCATTCTGGGATTCTATAAAGCAGGTTGCCCAGAGCCCCAGTCGACCCGAAAACCCCAGAAACACAATAGATTTTCGAGCCCCTCTCTTATCTCCTCGCCCACGGGGACAGGATTGACTCGCACGGCTCTCGCTTTCTTTATTCCACACGGCAGGCGTGAAGCTGCTTCTATCCACGGGGAGAAAAAGCCACCCCAGAGGGCAGGATTATTTCTTTCTCTCATCCCTGCCTATCGCAGCATCGATCCCGTGGACAACCTGTGAAAGGAAGTTAATGAGCTTGGGTTCCTGTCGCCCTCGGGTTCGCTCCGAGGCTGAGCTTTCCTATCCCCTGATGTGTCAATTTGCCGCTTCCAGACTCGGGCAGGGTTGTGGCAAGAGTATTAACTGTGATTTAGGGGAGTTAGCACAGAAAGAAAAATAGTATCGGAAATCGGAATTATCCTTCTTTGGAGTAAGCCTCGAAAGAACGGACTCGATAGAGCACAGCTTGAAAAGCAGGCAAAAAAAAAAGCAGCAGAAATATTCTCCGCAAACGACGGAAATTCGGGTTTGGCAGAAAAATGTTTTCGAGGCTTTGAGTGTAAAGAAACACAGAGCTTTCCTTGTTTCTTTGAGGGATGGGGAAAAGAGAAGGCTCCGGGGAGATCTTCTGGGGGCTTTCAGTGCTTCAAGGGGCCTGTCAGAAAGATGGGGACAGACTTTTGAGCTGTTGTTGACCCTTAGACCTTATTCTGACAGGACAAGGGGGGATGGTTTGAAACTCCAAGAGGGAGATTTAGACTGGAGAGCAGGAGAAATTGTTGGTGCTGAGGGTGGGGAGAGCCTGTGCCAGGCTGCCCAGAGAGGTGGTGGCTGCCCCATCCCTGGCACCATCCCAGGGGAGGTTGCCCGGGGCTCTGAGCACCCTGCTCTAGGTGCAGATGGCCCTGCTCCCTGCAGGGCACTGGGACCAGATGAGCTTTAACGGTCCCTTCCCACCCAAACCAGCCTGGGATCCTATGAATAAACCACCTGGGGATTTATTCAGGAGCCAACCCAGGGAAGGAGCCTGGAGCCACAGACAGAGGTTGAGCATCACTCCTGAGCTCAGACACACTCAAGACACCTACAGCCAGGGGAGGTTTGGTCTGGCCCAGCTTGCCCAGAGAGGTGGTCGACGTTGGGAGGCACTGAGCCATGGAAAACATGGAATTCAGGATGCCAGCTCTGCCCTCTGAACACATCCTCTCCCCACTAACCTCTGCTGGCTTCCTGGCTGAGCTGCAAGCACCAACCAGCCACGGCACGCGCTGAAATCCGGGAAGGGGGAACCCGCTGCTGGAAGTCACGGGGGTGACTCCTTAGGTTACATCAACTTTCCTCCTTGGGGTCTCTGAGAGCATCCCGAGTGCCACCCAGAGAGGGTGGTAACGGCCTTACCGTCTTCAGCAGCGTCCGGTTGTCCCTGAGGCTCCCCACCATGCCAACGAAGGAGACGCCGAACATGGTGAAGCCCAGCAGGAGAAGGATGACGGCCGGAGCCAGGAAAATCCCTTCCAAGGTTTTGTGCTTCTGCCTCTCCACTTCGGCGTAAATCCCGACGCAGAGGATCACGAGGCCGAAGATCTGCAAGGGAAGCACGTGATGGGATTCAGATGCCAAGGGGGAAAAAGCAGAAGCTTTTGAGGGAGAGGTGAAGGTGGAAGATGGAAAACTCAAAGAGCCCTTTAAGATCATGGAGTCCAACCATGACCCCAGCACTGCCAGGGCACCACTGAGCCATGGCCCTCAGCACCACAGCTCCACGGGGGGCTTGGAAACCCCTCCAGGGATCACGGGGACTCCACCACTGCCCTGGGCAGCCTGGGACAGCCCTGGACAGCCCTGCAGGGGCTGCAAGAAATTGTTCCTCAGCTCCAACCTAAACCTCAACTCAAGGGGCAACTCCAGGCCGGTTCCTCTTGTCCCATCAGTTGGACAAGAGATCTCACCCTTAACCTCACTCCAGGCTCCTGTCAGGAGCTGTCAGAGCCAGAAGCTCTCCCCTCAGCCTCCTTTGCTCCAGGTTATTTTCTCTAGCATTTTTAGACCCAGCTTGCACCCAACCCCCCAGCAAGCTGCTCGCCCTCTCCACACAGCATCACCAACAGCTAGCAGCGAATCCCGCTGCACCCTTACCAAGGGCTTTTGATCCCTGGATGAAAAGCACCACAAAGCAAAGCAACGGGATTGTTTCTGACAACCTTCCTCCCCGTTCTCCCCCTTCAATAAAACAGCTCTAATTGCCAAAGGGAGCCTCGAGGTGCTGGGATGAAGCAGGGCTCTGACAAGGGCTACTCACAGCCCTTCAGCTCCCTCAACATCAAAGCCGGTGCCAGGATCCGGAGCATTTCACGCTGTCAGGAGCCCTTGGCCCCCTGGCGTAGCCAGAGGCAAGCAGCTTCTCAGCCAGCATCGAGCTGACACCCGAAAAGGTCAGCGAGGAACCTGAGGAGCATCCAGAGCCCTTTTCATAACCTTTCCCTTCACACATCACAGCCAGGGGGGTTCCTGGGGGAAAGCCCCCGGCACAGACATCCCCGCTCAAAAACCTACATCACCAAAGAGGAGAAAAAACCCCTTTTTCTTCCCCTCCTCCATTGCCATAACTTCCACCCTTCCAAACGGCTTCACTGCTCCTAATGGGTTTGCTCCAACCCGTCCTGCTAATTCACTAACGATCCCATCCTTAATTTTCACACACAATCTTTGGGGGTTTTTGGGGGGGTTGGGTTTTTTTCTTTCCTTCTCTGCTCTTCTTGGACGCTATTTTTGGTGTGGTTTTTTTTGTAGCTGGTTGATGTCTGTCAATCACTGCCAGCTTCCAGGCTCCAGCTTATCTATAAAGGAATGCTAAATCTCTCAGGAAAGTGAAATTTAGACTCGTGCTATTTAATGTTCATTATTTGAAACGTTATTTGACAGAGCCTGTGCCAGGCTGCCCAGAGAGGCTGTGGAGTCTCCTTCTCTAGAGCCTTTCCAGCCCCCCCTGGCTCTGTTCCTGTGTGGGCTGCCCTGGGTGACCCTGCTCTGGCAGGGGGGTTGGACTCCATCATCTCCAGAGCTCCCTCCCAACCCCCACCATTCGATGATTCTGTGAAACGTTGCCTTGAAAACCAGAAAACACGCGGTGTGCAAGGGGCTGCTGCAGAGCAGTGCTGGTCCTTCCACCCAGCATCACCACAGGCATCCCTCGGGCAGCGAAAACCCCGACCAGTGACACCCTTTGGTTTTGGAGGGGGCTATAAACCAGCTCATGGCCATGGGAGCGTGATGGGGAAATGCAGATATGATGGAGAGCGGCACCGCACGCATGGGGAGGTACGGTCAGCAAGCCGAACCACGCTGTGTGGCTTTGGGGGAGTTTCATGGCTTAGAAAAAAAAACTGCTCAAGCAACTCCAACTAGTCCCTGGAACTCAAAAAAAAAATCCACAATATTCAGCTGACCCACCTGAATTTCTCCTCTCTCTCTTAGTTTAAAAGCTCAGCCAGCTCCTTGCAACCTGCGCTGTCAAAGCCTTTGTTGGGACCTAGGAAGCACTGTGAAAATAAATCACCATCAAAAACTGGATCGCCCCGCTTCGGACAAAGAGGAGCACCAAAAGCAGCAGGAGAAGTTCGTGTCGCTCCTTGCGGAGCTCAGCTGCCCAGGTTTCCATCCCCGGGTTTCTCAAAAGGGGTTGGTTTTGCCACACCAAGTCAAGCTGCTATTTTTTTGATCCCTGGTGTCAGAACTCACCCTTTTCCACTGCTCACGCCCGGGAAGTTTGATGACAAATCCTCTGTAGTTACATATTAATTGCTCCGTGAGCACCTTAATAACGGGGTAGCAGCTGGTAATTAATTACGAGTGCTCTTCATCTAACAGAAAAAACCAATCCGCTCCTACCCTCCAACAAGAGGATGATTATCCCATTTCTGCAGGGTAATAACCCCATCACGACAGGGGCTGGGGGATTGGCAGCCAAGGGGATGGCTTCAACTCTGCTGGACCTTGTGGTGAAGGTGTCCTGCATCAATTCTCCTCTTAGAAACCAGGAAGAAATCACCTTTGGTTTTTTCATGTCGAGTCCTCCTGGATTTTAGTGCTTCTTGGAGTCTGGAAGAGCTGAGTGGGCAGAGGATGGAGAGCAGCGGGCGGCCGCGCTGGGATGTCCGACCTCCATTCTCACCCCACGTGCAGTTGGGCTGCTTCCCAATGGAGATGGGAAGACTTGACGTGTTCCACCACACTGTGATAAGGCTTTTGCACAGCCCCCTCGAAACAGCTCTGACATCAAGGAGCAAAACAACTCAACAGAGCACAAACCAAAGGAGTTCCGTCCTTGGGGTGATGCTACAAAGACTCAGGCTGGTGAGGAGCTGCAGATCTGCCCCAGACCCTTCCCCACCTTGGCAGCCCATGGCCAAAGATGTTTCACTCCAACCTCAGCTCTTACAGGACACCAGAGGTGCTCATTTTCCTTGCCAGGCACTTCTCTATCTCATGGCAAGGAAAGAGCTGGAGGTGAGGAGTTGGAGGTGCAGGAAGAAGAGCTAAAGGTGGAAACCCCTGGTGGAAATAACTGTCCCTCTGATTGCAGAGTCATTTATGAGACCTCGAGGTCAAGAAGTGGGGTGAAAGGCAATTAATGAACAGAAAAGAATGTAATAACATGGCTCTGATAGCACTGGGAGGGGTTGGGGGGGGCCAAATGGGGGGCTTGAGCTCACTTGAGCTCACCCACAGGTGAGAGCCTGCAAAGTTCTCTTTGAGACCTGAGCTCTCTGGAGCTTGTGGTTGTCTCTCCATCCTTGCATGACTCAGCTTTGGCACCGAGGCAGCTACTCAATGCTAACAAGAGATCTCCATGGTCCTGCCCTGCCCTAGACATCCCACTGAACACCTAAGAGAAGCCACATTCCCCTTGTCCAAGACCCAAAAGACCCAAGTAACGGCAGTGACCTTCAGCCAAACGGGCACCACAAATCACAGAATGGGTTGGGTTGGAACGGACCTTAACGATCATCTCGTTCCCACCTCCCCACCACGGGCAGCTGGAACTAGATGATGAATCCACGGGGATGGGGACGCGGCCAAAGCAGCACAACCTCGAAGCCTGCCAAGGGCCAAGCAGATGACACGGCTCGTTCCAGGGCGAGCGGCGTTAATTGGATGAGTCAACGCCGCGCGAACGCGGAGCAGAAATTTCTCCTTATTCAGGAACATCAAAAACTTCTGATGACAGTGGCTTCAAACCCACGCAGACCCCAGCAGCCAGATGGTGTGAGTCAGAGAACCGGTCCGGGGAGGAGCAGGGGAATGGGGCATCATCCACCCAAGATGACCAGGGGTGCAAAACTAAGGGTGGAATTCTTGGTTTTCAGATCCCCAGCTCGCAGTGGAATCATTCTTCCCACTTTTGGAAGACCTGTCTGCCTCCAAATGAGCAGACAGGACACTCCTGGTCCCCCTCAGAAGGCTTTATCGTGACGTGCAGCTGCGATAGAGAAAGCGCAGAACGCTTTGAGTCATTAAGAGATAGAATCACGTGATTAATAACAGCGATTAAATACATCCCATAATGCTTCACTGCTGATGGAAAGTGGGAACATAAAAAAAACCAACCTTTTTCTACGGGTCAGTTAAAATAGCGGTTCTCCGTTTTATGGGAGAAGTAAGAAAAGGAAAGAAGCCTTTGTTTTTGAGAAGAAATCTTCAACTCCACGCTCCACTGAATCCTTGACGATGAGGATGAGATCTAGCTGTAAAAAACCAGCCAGCACAACCCACGATGCTCAAACCTCTCTGCACTTCGGTTTAAAACCACTCTCTGGCTCATCCCACGCTCCTTGATTGATTTTTAGCACCTATAAATAAGTGTTTTCCTTACAGGAAAGCTCTGAAAAAGATCTAGCGGCACTAGATCCACTTCCCTTCAAGCTGGGACAGCTCAAAGCTAGCAAACCCGAGATTCACCACACCCCAAACCTCCTCGATCCTTCCTGGTGAACCAGCTCAAGTCTTACTCCAGCAATTTTTTACTCAAGGGGGGTTAATTTTTCAAAGGCTCCAGGCATCGCGAGCGAGAAATTCCTCCACGATCCGTTTCCACCGAGCGCGTTGGGCCAGCGCTGTCGGTTAACGAGGCTTCTGAAAGGTTCATCGGCGCCGTTGAATTAGCACGGCGGTGACATGTGCAAATGAGGCCAGAAGTAGGTCAGGCAGCTGGAAAGCTCACACGATCCAAACAGATCCGATGGGACAACATCCCTGGGAGATGACTGTCCCGGGGCTGAGGGAGGGCTGGGTCCGAGCCGTTCTAGAGTTGTTTTTTTTCAGCAGCTATTTTCCGGTCGCTGGGAAACGATTGAGATTCTTTTTCCTCTGCACCCCAGTGATTCAGACACATCTGGCATTGAAATCATCCCATCACAGAATCACTAAGGTTGGAAACTACCTTCAAGATCATCAAATCCAACTGTCTACTAAACATTATCAGGACCACTAAACCATCTCCTGAAGGGCTGCATCTGGGTGGCTTCTCAACCCCTCCAGGGATGGTGATTCCACCCCTGCCCTGGGCAGCCTGTTCCCAGGCCTCACCACTCTCTCAGGAAAGAAATTGTTCCTCAGCTCCAACCCAAACCTCCCCTGGAGCAACTTCAGCCCATCTCCTCTCCTCCTATCACCAGCCACATGGGAGAAGAGACCAACACCCACCTCACTCCAGCCTCCCTTCAGGGAGCTGCAGAGATCCATAAGGTCTCCTCTCAGCCTCCTCTTCTCCAGACCAAACAACCCCAGCTCCCTCAGCCTCTCCTCATCAGACACGTTCTCCAGACCCTCACCAGCTCCATTGCCCTTCTCTGCAGCCCCTCAACATCTCCTTTATCCTGCAGCACCCAAAACTGCACCCAGTGCTCAAGCTGCAGCCTCACCAGTGCCCAGTACAGGGGCACCATCACTGCCCTGCTCCTGATGGACACACTGCTTTTGATTCAGCCCAGGATGCTGGGGGCTTCTTGGCCACCTGGGCACACACTGCCTCATGTTCATCCGGGTGTCCTCCAGCACCCCAGGTCCTTTCCCACCAGACACCTTCCAGCTGCTCTGTCCCAGCCTGGAGCAGTGCAGGGGTTGTGGTGACCCAAGAGGAGTTCCCAGCTCTTGCTCTGGTTGAACCTCATCCCATTGGCCTCAGCCCATCCACCCAGCCTGGGCAGGTCCCTCTGCAGAGCCTCCCACCCTCCAGCAGACTGACACTCTTGCTTAGTGTGGTGTCATCTGCAAAGTGGGTGCCTCGATCCCCTCGTCCAGATCACCAATAAAGGTATGAAACAAGACCGATCATTAATCAACATTTGCAGAGCACAGCCCTGACCTGGGTTCAGCTTAACAGGGAGGAAAAAAAAAAACCCTGCTCCTCCTTCTTCCCATCCCTACCACTGCTTGAAGGCATCTGGGGAAACCTCCACCCGAGCACAACCGGGCTCTTGAGAGAAACTAACCCCACAGCGACAGGGTTTTGCAAGCAAAACTGTCCTCACCCAACACCTCCAACCACATCCACGGACGGGTTAAGAGATCAGGAGGTTTTTTTTTTGGTCTCACTGGCTGCAGCTGGAGTCCCACCAGGCTCCTGGGAGATACTCAAGTCTCCTCTCCCCTGGGGAGCCAGAAATCAGTGAGATATTGTAACAAAAAAAAAAAACCCTTGGGGTTTTTTTTTCCCCTTCTTATTCTCATTCATGCCTTGGGGTGGGCACAAGTCATTCGGCGCAGCGGGACTAGGGCTTTGGCTAGTGAGGGTGAGGGCTGCCCTCCCAGCGAGCTCATTCCCTAAGGAGAAAAAACCCATAAAAATAAGGAAAAAAACCCCATACAGATAAGGAAAAGAAAAAGCCTTTTCAAACTGTGCTGGTAACCCCCTTCCCCGTTTGCAGCCTTGCCCAGGAACTCAGGCGGGTGTTTCCACGGTTACACCCGCGCGACTGGACAGACACGTACCACTACCCACGCCCAGCACGGGGCAAGAAAGGATTAATTACACCTCAGAGGGAAATATTTGTAAATACAGACCGGATTACACCCGGTTAACCCCAGGAGGGTGGAACTTCACAGCTCCTGCGTTAACCGAGGACGCGCAGACCCTAAAGGGACGGGGAATTTCTTGCTCCTCCATCCCTTGCTCTGACACGTTCCTGCACCTCCGGGGTGCTGGGGGAAACCTCACCCCCCGACTACAGCTCCGTGATTGAAAACTGCTTAAAAACAAGCTTTATTTTGGCCTCTTCCAAGAGCCAAACCTGCTCAAACCCCCGCGACTCGATGGCCGTTGTCATCTCCCCGTGAAGGTGACAGCCGAGATGGGCTGGGGTGCCGCGGCTGGAAACGTGTGAAAACATGAAAACCTTCCAGGTTTCTGCTTCAAATGCCTCAAGATGGGATTCATCACGAGGGATTTACAAGAGTGGCCCTGGGGAAGGGCAGTCCCAGGGAGCTGCTGCTCTTCAAGCCACCAAAACCCCACCGTTTCACCCAAGGTTGCCCGTTTCAGACCCAGCTTGCCCTGGGGGGGACCCCGCACGCCACCGGATTTTACCACAAGGGTTCGATGCCTTGGAAGGGGAAATGTGGATGCTGACAAATAAAATCCTCCCTCCCCGGGGATGGTTTGGTGTAGGTGGGGGGAGGAGATGGAAAAGGAGGACGGAGAAGCAGCTGGAGCACCTACCGAGAAGAGGGTAGCGTAGGCAGAGAGCGCGAATTTGATGCTGTAGTAATAGAGGTGGGAATTCCGGCACTCGGAGGCTGGAGCCATCCTCGTAGCTCGCTCTCCGGCGGACCCTCCCTGCTCCGTCCAGCTCCTGCCCTTCACCGCCCGCCCGAAAAAGCCTCCACATGCAGACAGAAGAGCCTTGAACTTGAACGGCTGGCTCCAACTTCCGCCTGGCAGGAGCTGAGCGCAATTAGAGGGAAGGCAGCAGCGGCCGCGTTAACCCTTTGCTGAGCTTCTGCCTGGGCTCTGCTGCCGAGAGCGAAGCTCTGCTCCCTCCGGCCAGCGCTCCAAAAGAATCCGTGTGTGGGGGCAGCTCGAGTGAATCTTTAACAGCAAGCGTGGTGCAATCGAGGTGTCCTGTCCTGCCCTTGGAAGGAAGGTGTCCTGCCATTGGAACGATGGTGTCCTGCCCTTGGAATGATGGTGTCCTGCCCTTGGAATGATGGTGTCCTGTCCTGCCCTTGGAAGGAAGGTGTCCCACCGTTGGAAGGAGGTGTCGTGTCCTGCCCTTGGAAGGAAGGTGGCCTGCCGTTGGAACGATGGTGTCCTACCCTTGGAAGGAAGGTGTCCTGCCCTTGGAAGGAAGGTGTCCTGCCGTTGGAAGGAAGGTGTCCTGCCCTTGGAAGGAGGTGCCCCGCCGTTGGAAGGAAGGTGTCATGTCCTGCCCTTGGAAGGAGGTGTCCTGCCCTTGGAAGGAAGGTGTCCTGTCCTGCCCTTGGAAGGAGGTGTCCTGCCCTTGGAAAGAGGTGTCCTGCCCTTGGAAGGAAGGTATCATGTCCTGCCGTTGGAAGGAGGTGTCCTGCCCTTGGAAGGAAGGTGCCCTGCCGTTGGAAGGAAGGTATCATGTCCTGCTGTTGGAAGGAGATGTCCTGCCGTTGGAAGGAAGGTGTCGTGTCCTGCCATTGGAAGGAGGTGTCCTGCCGTTGGAGTGATGGTGTCCTGCCGTTGGAACGATGGTGTCCTGTCCTGCCCTTGGAAGGAGGTGTCCTGCCGTTGGAAGGAAGGTGTCCCACCGTTGGAACGATGGTGTCCCGCCGTTGGAAGAGCCCGTTGCATCCCGCAGCCATCCCAGGAGGTGCAAAGTGGTCCAAAAACCAAAGCAAAAACAGGGACAGACGCTCCCCAGGCAGTTGCTCGAAGCGACGCCCAGATCGCCCTTAACTTGCCGCTCTCTTTCAACTCCCACCTTGAGCTGCTCGGCACTTGCGGGAGTAGGAAGGACAAATTATTGCAGCCAGGCTTGGGGAGGTGCAACTCGTGAAAGGAAAAGCGTGGGGAGCCAGAGACCAGCACCAGGAGACCACACAGCTCCTGGAAGGATTTGTCCAGACACACAAAAGCAGTGCTGGAGGGTAAAAGTGATGTCTAATAAAAAAAGAGCAAAAAGAAGAGCTTGGAAAAGCTGCGTCTGCGGTCGGTGCCTGGAGATGCAGAGAAGGGCCTGGCAAAGGGGAGCACCCAGGAAAGGGGAGCAAACCCAGCAACGGGGAGCTGCCTTTGTTTGTGCAGCTTGACTTGTCATGGACCAGAGATGGGAAGCAAAAGGGGCATCAGCTGCAAGGTGGCTGGTGGCCCAGGAACAGTTCAAAGCCCCCAGCTCTTGGGAGGAAGACGCTGCTTCTCTCTGGGGTGGCCAAAAGGAGAACTTAAAGCAAGGTTTGAAGAAGTAACAGCGACTCAGGGCTGCACCCAAGGATGCAGGAGCTGCAACTAATCTAAAAATGAATTTTTCAGGGCGTTGGCGCCTGGTTTGTACCAGAGCTTCCCAGTTTGCTAACACCCAACGAAGCTGGAGCCGCAAGCACGGGTGCCAAGGACCAGAACGGTGACAGAAACCACCCGGCGTCGAGCGCGAGGCGTTTGGGAAGCTGCACGATGCATTTCCTCCACCTTTTCTTTCCATTCTGGAGGATGCTGCAGCCGGGAGAACCGTTAAGTACAAAGAAACCCTCCACGCCTTCCCAGTGGGACTTCTCACGTCGTCCCACCAGGCGCAGGGACCACAGCGCTGCTTTTCCACCTCCTGGCCCCGAGAAATCTCAGTTCTCAGCGACAAACCCTCAGTGCCTTCACCTCTTTGCATCGTCTGCTTTCTTCCCTTTAATTCAGAAGTCCACTTTGCGTGCAGAAGAGCGCGGGAAGCCCAGCGTTTCCCACTGGAACCCGGTGGTGACTCAGCTCAGGGATGCCCGAAGCAGCAGATTTAACCCCCAGGTCCCACAGCTCACATTGAACTTGCCCTAAAACCCCCAGGTTGATTTGAAGCCTCGTTTCACTGTCAAATTTTAGTTCCTCCTGAGGTTTACCACTAATTCCAGCTCTTTCCCCTTCTCTGCTGAATCCCAGGCAATTCCAACAGAGGAAATCGGGCCAGAACACCGTGAGCCTAATCCAGGCTCTTCCCCAGCTTCATCAGCCAGTAATTAACACCCGATATTCCTCCAGCGGTTAATTAAGCCACACAACTCATTCCTAAAGAACCAGCTCTGTGCCTGCGGGGATGGGACCAGCAATAAAACCCTGCGGCTGCCGCTACACCACGCCATTCCCGCGCTCCAGAAGGGAGGGATTTGCTTTTCCATGGAGCTAATTTCCTCCTCCCCCCCCCCCCATCGCTGGGATTTCAGCCTGGGAATGACTGGGGCAGGGATGCGGCGGTGCCACGTGCGGATGGGGAGTTCAGAATTCTGGAATCTGAATGAAACCACCTCTGCAGAAGCAGAGCAGAGCCTTTTCCCAGCTCCCAGCCTCGCGGGCACCACCGGGGAGTCGGCATTTTCCTCAGCAAGGGGAAAACTCCTTTCACTAGATGCCCAGAGATCTTTAAATTTCACTTTTCATTTCTTCCCCCCATGATTTTTCCCCCCCCCCCGAGCACCTCCAATTTTATACCTTTACAAAACGTTCCTTTCTGCAAAAGAGAGGATGGAGACTCGACGCTCTTCCGGCGGCACAAACCAGGATGTTTTGCCTCTGGCATCTCCAGAGCGGACAGGAGATGGCCATAAATCATCCATTTATTTACAGGAACGTTACCCTCACGGAGAGATGACGCCCGAGCCGCGCCGGATCCCAGGGCAGAGGCGGCCGTTGAGCGGAATAAATCCCGTGGTTCTGATTTAAACGGGACTGGGAAGTTGGTTCTGTTTAACCCGGCCCCGGCGCGATGCTCTCTGGGTACAAAGGGAGTGGGAAGGGTGATGGGAACAGGGTGAGTTTTATTCCCGAGGGGTTTTGCTGGAGCTGGGGGAAGGTTGTAGAGTGTTTTCGTTTTCTTTATTTACGGGCTTTTTAATCATTAACACGTCGCTGCTTCTGGCAGCACCAAGCCCAGGCAATCATTAACTGCAGGAAGCAGTGACTCGGATGGTGTTTAACCCAGAGGGACCGTTCAAACCCCTGGATGTCAACCAGTGGCCAAAACTGGGGGGGTTGGGAGCCATTCGAGGGGGTGATGCTGCTGCTGGAGGGAGATTTTCCCACTGACAGAGCCCTGGCCCCCCCCTGATGCCCGGGTGGGGATTCCCTTCCCACCCCAGGCTTTCCAGGCAGAAAGTTTCCTCTAACAATCCAGTAAAAGCCAACACTGGATGGAGAAAAACGTGTCCAACCCCCAAGCGGCTCTGCCTCGGTCGGCTGCGATAAAGCTGCTGCTCCTTCCCCCAAGCACAGCTCCCCGGCACATTAATTACAAATCATCGACGCGGCTTAACGAGCTCAGGCACCCGCCTGCTGCTCAACTTGGCCAGCTCTGCAAGAGGAAAATCTGCCAGCCCTGCCCTGGAGCGCAGAGAGGACGGTAAGCGGGATGTGTTGGTGCTTTGGGGTGAGGAGGGGACCCTGCAGCCCCCCTGCAAGGAGAACCCAACGTACAAGCAGAGCTGAGCTCCATGCAAGAAGCTGGGGGACTTGGGAAGCTTTTAGGGAAAGGTTTCATGGTCAAAAAACTAGATCTGAGGGCTGAGATCCATGCAATGATTTTGCTCATCTGTTGGATGGAAGTGGCTGCTGCACGCTCCTGCTCCTCACCAGGTCCCAGCTCCAACCCTTGGCCCAAGCTGGAGTCCCTCAGCTCCACTCAAGACTGGGCCAGCCAAAAAACCCCTCCTTAGCAGCCCCAAATCTCACAAGAATCATGGAATCATGAAGGTTGGAAATGACCTTCAAGATCATCAAGTCCAACCATCTACTAGACATTATCAGGACCACTAAACCATCTCCTGAAGGGCTGCATCTGGACATCTCCTCAACCCCTCCAGGGATGGTGATTCCACCCCTGCCCTGGGCAGCCTGTTCCCAGGCCTCACCACTCTCTCAGTAAGGAAATTGTTCCTCAGCTCCAACCCAAACCTCCCCTGGAGCAACTTCAGCAACTTCCTCTCATCCTATCTCCGATCAACTGGGAGAAGAGACCAACACCCACCTCACTACACCCTCCCTTGCCTTTCAGCACCAGTTTCTGCTGTTGCCAGACTCTGCACGAGCAAGGATTCCTTATTTAAAGCACAGGGGCTTATCATCTGCTTATCTCCCCGTGACTTTCCTCCCTGGATATATTTCTCAGGGCTCCTTTTGCCATCTTCACGGGCAACAGCGAGTCCCAGCCCTTCCTTCTCCCAGGTCTTTCCAACTCTTCATCTCTCCCACTGGAAAAGAATCAGCCCAATGCTTTTGACCCCCAAGTCTCGAGCCACAGGCAGGAGTCATTTATTGGGCCACGAATGAACCAGTCTCCAAACGAACCCCGCGACCTAATAATGAACCCAATAATTAAGCACCAGACCCCACGTAACCCATTTCCCTCAGCATCCAAACCCCTCGTGCAGCACTGACCCCGTGGAATAAACCCAGCAGCGAGCGACGAGCCCTGCCTCCGTGCAGCCGCGTTCCTCGAACGGCGACCTGCCCCATACGTCTTCTTTTGGGGGTCTGGGGTTTTTTTTTCCCCCTTGCCCAGGCAGGGATCAGAGTGGAAAAGCTTCACTTGTCCCGCTGCAAACGGCAGCGCGGCAGAGCCAAGGAACAAAGCGAGCAGCTGGGGGGTGGGAGGAGGCATCGCGCCGAGGAGTTAAGATAATAAGCGAGCAAGGCTGGAAGATGATGAGCGGGAATAAAGCCAATGAGTTAGGGGGTAATTTGCTCATTTGTAAAACATTCCGCTCGCACGAGGAGGAGAGGGAGCAGGGCTCGGAGGCGCCGGGCTCTCGGTGTTACCGCAAAGCCACCGAGACCGCGCCGGTGGGGAAGGTGACGTGGAAAAGTCGTCGATCGCACTCAAGCGCCTCCCTGGGTCAGCATCGATCTGCAGAGCATCGCTTCTTACAGCGCTGGAAAACGTGGTCCTCCTCCACAAACCCGAGTTATCAGCCCCTAGGGAAGGGACTGATGCTCCAGGCCCCTGCAGCTTGAAGCCCTGCGATTTAATGAGAGAGTGGGACAGCTCTGTCCTCCCTGGGGAGCTGCAGCGTGCGTGGGATCACGGTTGGTTTGGAGTCATGGAGTCCAACCATGAACCCAACACTGTCAGGGCACCACTGAGCCATGGCCCTCAGCACCACAGCTCCACGGGGGGCTTGGAAACCCCTCCAGGGATCACGGGGACTCCACCACTGCCCTGGGCAGCCTGGGACAGCCCTGGACAGCCCTGCAGGGGCTGCAAGAAATTGTTCCTCAGCTCCAACCTGAACCTCCCCTGGGGCAGCTCCAGGCCGGTTCCTCTGCTGCTGTCCCTTGTTCCTTGGGAGCAGAGCCCGACCCCCCTGGCTCCAGGCTCCTGTCAGGAGCTGTCAGAGCCAGAAGCTCTCCCCTCAGCCTCCTTTGCTCCAGGCTCAACAAGCCCAGGGCCCTCAGCCGCTCCTCACCAGCCTCCTGCTCCAGGCCCTTCCCCAGCTCCGTTGCCCTTCTCTGGCCACGCTCCAGCCCCTCAAGGTCCTGCTGGGAGTCAGGGGCCCAAACCTGACCCCAGGATTCCAGGGGCAGCCTCCCTGGTGCCCAGTACGTAGGGGATGATCCCTGCCCTGGTCCTGCTGCCCACACCAGAGCTGACAGAAGCACACATCACACATGCCCAGAGTTTCTGCCTCCTTCCTTGCAGCTCCTAAAGTCCCTATTCGTTGGCATCATTCCTTTTTTTTCCCCCCATTCCCTCACTTTTTAACTGTCTTGGTGTCTCCTTTCTGGCCACTTGCTTTCCTCAGTACTGGAGCTGTGCAGGTGGATGGAAACACACAGAGCTCAGATGGGTTGAACCCATCCCCCTTCCCAAGACATAGGGGGACATCTGACAGATCCCACTTCAGCAAAACATCGCTTAGAATTTGGGCTGGTGCACGCCAAAGGGCACGGATACTGCTGAGCCCCTAGCCCAGCCCCAAGAAAACAGGGTTTGCCAGCAGAGAAGTTACAATTGCAGAACGAAGATGAAGTTGTAGCTCATGGTTGGCAGCTTTGCCTTTTAGTGGTCTTTTTTTTTTTTTTTTTAAATAAAAAAGGCAGGATTATTTATTAGTTCATAAAAACCCAAGAAAACAGGACTTTGATTCCATTTCCTACGCGGGCTCCGGGTAAAACCCCCTGGGAAAGCCCAGCCCCAAAGGCTCCTTCCAGAAGACGGAGCGGCCGCACTTCTCTCCGTTAAAAAGCCCCTCTAAGTAACCCACGGCAAATATCCAACTCATGGCACGGCTTTCCAGTGCTAAAAAGATCTCAAAACTCAAAATAACCCCTCTGGACCTCGACCCCGTGTTCTGCACTGGATCCAGAGTCTCTGCCTGGGCTCCGAGGCTGGAGGAGGTGAAAGTTTCCCGTTAATGCCCATCCCTCCCTCCCGTGCAGAGGTTTTTCTCTCCGCTGCGGGTGTTCAATCCATGGCTGGTAGAGACCTGGCTAAACAGCCTAAATAATAAAGCCGTGGGGCTGCAGAAATGATCTGGCAGCTTGGCAAAGAAACAACCTCCACTCTCCAGAAGAGTCAGAGGGGTTTAATTACCCGCAAATGATTCCGAGCGTGTATTTTCCTTGTGCTTCATCCCCCCGTCCTCCAGCTTTTAATTGGGCACATTTTCTTGTTAAAAAAAAAACCCAACTCCTTGGAAGTCCCCAAGCTCCTTACCCAGCCGTCATTTCAGCCCCAGCAAAAGGTTCCTCGGGTGACTTCCTCAGCTTTTAACCACCGGAAATCCGTCGGCGGGATCGCCCGCACCATCGCGTCGGGAGGAGCGCTGCGACGTCAGCCGGCGGCGCCGGGGGAGCTTCGTCTTCCATCAGGACTGCTGTCTCCTGAAGGGCTGCATCTGGACATCTTCTCAACCCCTCCAGGGATGGTGATTCCAGCCTGTTCCAAGGCCTCGTTTTTCCTCATGTCCAAGATAAACCTCCCCTGGAGCAAGTTCAGCCCATCTCCTCTCCTCCTA
>JANVCC010000110.1:112039-123278 GCA_025345505.1 Todiramphus chloris collaris | reverse complement strand
GAACCGGCTGCATCTCGAACCGGGAGGAATCCGCAGCCTGCTCCGGTCCTGAACAGAAAACGACCCTCACCTCGAACCGGCTGCATCCCGAGCTGGGAGGGACTCGCATCCCTCTCCGGTCCTGAGCCGGGAGGCACCTGCATCCTGCATCCCGCATCCTGCTCTGGTCCCGAGCCGGGAAAGACCCGCACTGTGCTCTGGTCCTGAACCAGGAGGGACCCGCATCCCGAACCAGCTACACCCAAACCGGGAGGGACCCGCATCTTGCTCTGCTCCTGAACTGGGAAGGACCCGCATCCCTCCCTGGTGCTGAGGCAGGAGGGACCCCCTCCCCAAACTGGCAGCACCCTGAATCAGGAGGAAGCTGCAGCCAAGCCTGGAGGGACCTGCAGCCTAAACCAGCCGTGCTTCCCAGTCCAGCTGCAACTCAGCCGTGTGCCTTGCCATGGCCGGGCACCCTGCTCCAGCTGCACCCAGAGACAGGAGGGATCTGCACCCCGAACCAGCCACGCACCCCAGACCCACTGCACCCTGAACCAGCAGGGTCCTACTGGACCAGCCTGAAGCAGGAGTGACCTACACCCTGAACCAGCTGTGAACCTCGGACCAGTTGTCCCCTGAACTGGGAGGTACCTGTGCCCTAAACCGGCCACGCACCCCGAAATGGCTGCACCCTAAAGCGGGGAGGGACCTGTGTCCCAGAGCACCCGTGCACCCTAAAGCCGGAGGGACCTGCCTGTTCCGCTGCCTCGTGGCACGATGGAGAATTCCCTGCCGCTGGAAGCGGAGCTGGGGGGCCAGTGGCTACTCAACGCCTCCCTGAACGAGTCCTTCGCCAACCAGTTCGTGCAGCCCCCGTGGCAGGTGGCCCTGTGGGCCGTCGCCTACGCTCTCATCGTGGTGGTGTCGGTGGTGGGGAACGTGGTGGTGATGTGGATCATCCTGGCTCACAAGAGGATGCGCACGGTCACCAACTACTTCTTGGTGAACCTGGCTTTCGCCGAAGCCTCCATGGCCGCCTTCAACACGGTGGTGAACTTCACCTACGCCATCCACAACGAGTGGTACTACGGGCTGCTCTACTGCAAGTTCCACAACTTCTTCCCCATCGCCGCCGTCTTCGCCAGCATCTACTCCATGACGGCCATCGCTCTGGACAGGTGAGTTGTGAACCTCCCACCCCCAAACCCTCCCCGGCACCCAGCGCTGAATCCACCTGGGTGCTGCGCTCAGCTCCGTCTGATCTCCGGCCGCGGGGAGAGCGTTGCAATTAAAACAAAGCTCGTTTCGGTAAACGAGGGCTAGAAATAACCCCTCTCCCCACCCAGGCTGTACTGGCTTTGAGAAGCCTTTGTCAGCTCTGCAGGAGCTGGAGAAAAGGCTTTGTGACTCCCGTGCGCGTCGGCAGCGTGTCTTGGGTGCGCGTTCGTAGCGTCTCTCCCTTCCCAGCTCCTCTGCAGAGCCGTCCGTTCCTTTCCCGACCTCCTCGTTGCAAATCAAAGTCTCTATTTAGCACAAAATGGCATCACCTCATGACAGCAAATCCATGCCCGTGTCGGACGTGCCTCTGCCGCGTTGCAGGAGTCGGTTTGTGTCTCTTGAACCGGGTTGGGAATTTTCTCAAGAGCCTCAGAGAGAAGCTCGGGCTCGGGGAAGGCATCGTGATGAACTCTGTGTGTGTGTCTGTGCGTCTGAGCAAAGCCACCTCGATTTGATGAATGGGGGGTCCAAGGGGGAGTAGCAGGTGCCGGGGATTTCTCTCCTTCAGCTGCAGCCAGCACGGCTCAGTCGTGGTTTTTTTCCACTGCCTGGTTTCTGCCGGCTCTTCCCGATGGCCGGGGGTTGTCGGCAGAGCCAGCTCCCGCTCGCCCTGCGCACCGAGCAAAAGTTCAGCCGTGCGATGGCACGGGGAGGTGGGGGACACACACACACTGCAGTGGGGATGCACCGGGGTCGAGGGACACAAACACAGCTCCCCTCACTCGTCTCTTCTCCCCCTCCAAGAAATCTTTTATTCGGCGGCGTTTCCACGCCAGCGCTGGAGATCAGCGGAGGCTCTCGAATGGCTTTGCAATCCCCTCTCGGGTCCCGCTGTTCCGAGCGCAACAGATTTTTTTTTCCAACGCGACATATTTCCCGGAGACAGCTCAGCTCTGCAACGCCTCTTCTTGGTCCTCCTTCCCAGGGAGTAAAAGACATTTTGGCTGAGGATACAGAGAAAGAAGGGGAGGGGAGGGGGGAAGAGATTCGCATCGCCGTGTGCCAGCACGTTTGGAGCCGCTGTCTGAGCGCCGCGCAAACTGGCGCTGAGATTTCGCTACGAGAAAAGATGCCGCTGCCACAGCCCGGGCGCTGACAGCTCGGGAAACACAGCCCGGGATGGACGATGCTCTCCTAGGCGTGAAAAACGGGCTCTGGTTTTGCTTCTCTCTGGAGCTGTTACAAGACCCTGTTCCTGCAATCGATCCCACGTAGCCGAGCTCTCCTATCGGAGGATGAAGACGCTAATAAATCCAACGAGGAATCCCACCAGCCGGGCTCTGCTCCTACCCGATGGTGTTGCTGGCTCTGTTTCAGGAGCATCTGCGTTTGGAGGATGTTTGGGATCAGGCGTCAAAGCCCCTTCCAGGTTTAGATGAATTACAGAGCTGATTGGTTTTTATTTAACAGATTGGTTTTTAACCTTCGCTCCACACCCTGGAATAACCAGAAGAGCAAATCTATCTGGGGAAGCTGGAGGAGCGTGTGGAAAATAGGGAGCAAAGGCAGGTCTGGGAGCCTGGGGATGGTTTTTTGGGGGGGTAATCGGCATTTCCAGGCTTCTTTGTGCATCTGCAAACCCTTAACAGAGGCTGCACCTCTGCACAGAGCTACCTGCTGCTTTTCTTGGCCCCAAACTTCCAACGAGGTGGGAAATCAGGAAGGTGGAGGTGGCAAAGCCCATCCCCTGTCCCTCCAGGCGAGCAGCACTGTGCTGATTGAACCACACCAAGCACACGACATCTCCATACACTGGAAAACTTGCGTCTTGAGACCTGACAATAGCCACTTCAATATATGAAATGAAGGAACTTGTTCCAGGAACCCAAAAGGGAAGAATCTGTCCCAACAAAGCAGCAAAACAACTGTGTGGGAACAAGCAAAGCAAGTATTGAATTCAGAGCAGCAGAGCCAGGTGGGCTCAGCAAAATTCTCTTTCATATCTATATACACACAATCTACCAGGGCTCTGATTCACCGGGGCCAATCTGAAATCAATCTGCAGTTCTGATGTGCAGCAAAAGCCAAGAAAGCGGAACTGAACGTGCCTCGTGTTCCCAGAGTGGATTAAGCCATCGAGCAGAGAGGCTGGATCCGGAGCCGGGAGGCTCGGAGGAGAGGCAGGCTGCAGATTGCTCCCCTAAATCATCTCCACTCGTTGCTTTCTGTGAGCAACTGCCCGAACATCCTCGCCCGAGGGTCCGGAACTGCCTCGGAAAGACTCGGCGCGACCATAACAGAGGCGTTGAGAGAACAAGTGGGGAAGTGGGTTTGATTCTCCTGATGGTTTGGGGTTTTTTGGGTTGGATTTTTGGGTTGGTTTGGTTGGGTTTTTTTTTTTTTGCAGGACCCATCATGGGTTTGTGCAAGGAAAACCAAAAGGTTTTTGCTTAAAGCAAGACCATCCGCTCTTCCAGCGGGACCTGGGCACAACACTAAGAAAAATAAAACAGAAGTTAATTCTATAACCAGTGTTGTTCTGAACCCTGCAACAATGGCAGGAAATTCAGGAGTCAAGGCTGGCAGCTGGTGAAAAGTCTGCTCAGGAAAAGCCATGATGCTGCTTCTCAGCATCCTGCAGAAGCAGGGGCCAATCTGCCGGCTTTGGCACGAGAAAACGTGCCCTGTCCTTCGTTTTGGGGAACACTGGTGCCAGAACACATCACACAGCCCTTTCCGGCTTCCAGTTCTCCCTCTGAGTTAATTCACTAGAACAAGATAAAGCAGAAAATCCTTGGGGTTTCTTCCAACCTTCCAGGAAAAGCGAGAGCCCAGCAGTGCCCACGGTGAGTCCCAGCTAATCTGCAGCCACGCTTAGAGGAAAAAACAACCCAAACTCCGGCCATCCCTAACCTGCAGTACCCGTGGTGCTTGGGATGGAGCATCGTGAGATGAACTGTTGACACTTTCTCTCTCCTCAAGACCTGGAGTCTCTTTCTGAACCTCATCACCTGCACCACTGGCAACCTTTGGAGGGAGGAATGAATTTCCATGAGGCCGGACAACTGGGAATGCCACTGAAAGTGAAGAATCAGACAGAAAAGTCATCTCCGTGCTCAAAACTTTAAGCGAGCGAAGCCAAAACCACCACCAAACCCAAATCCTGCTGCAAAGAGGGAGCACCCTGCCACGAGCTCTGGCTGCAGGCAGGCCGTGCGGCGTTTGGGTGATTTAATAACCAAGTGATTTCCCTTTCTCTGCCCAGTCAGAGCAGCTATAAAAATGATGTGCAGCGGGACAAACCTCCAGCGACTCCTCCACCAATTGCCGCTTTCGCTCGTTAAGAGACTCCCCTCTCCGAGCTCCACCAGTGCCAACACTGCCATCCCGGCGAGGATCCAACAGGGATCAACCTTTGAAGTCCCTTTTATTGGTTTTTTTCCCCCCTTTCCAAACGGGTTAGCAAATGATATTTAGGTGTCTTAAGATCCATCCATTTGCTTGCAGGAGCTGCGGAAAAAAAAAGTCCAATCCGTGAAGCTTCATTCACCTCTTAAAATTGCTGCTCTGCAGCCGAGAGCTGTTAATAGCTCCCCAAACCCAGATTATTTGCAGCAGAAAAACCAGCTCGGAAAATTATTTACTGCTCGTAAGCTTGAACTCCCGGGTTGGCTGAAGCAGCTGAATATCAGGAACATATCTGGCAGCTCAGCGACCCCCCCGTGCCTTCCCCGTTGGGTGATGATCACAGACAGAAACCCTCCGGAGAGGCCAAATTGCATCAACGTGCAGACAGATTAATTAGTCGTTTACACCCTAATATAGCACCAGGGCTGGCTTTTTGTTGTTCTTTTTTCTTTTTTTTTCCCAAATCTCGATTTAATGGATTTCTGAGGTTTGCAAAGCAGGACTTTGATCTGTGCCCGGCGCTGGTGTGATCTTGCCCTGTAATTTGGGAGATGGGAGAGCGAGGGGGAGGTTTCAGGTGCACCAGCCAGTGACACCTGAAGCTGCTTTTCTGCATTCCCCAGAAATCAACCATTGCCAAACTCAGCAAGCACCTCTCTGGTGCTGCTGGGAACCCATCACGGAGCTGGCTCGAAGCACCCGAGGGGTCACTTGTCAAAGCTGGTTGATGCCCCTGCTCCCAGCAGTAGTCTCTGATCTGATGGGTGTTAACTGGAATCAATCCCACTCCCCCCAGCCCCAAATACCCACTGGAAATTAATTAAGCCTGAAAAAAAAATAAATTACGTCTTTTTTTTTCCCCCTCACCCTTTCCTTTCAGGCCTGAAATTCCTGTGGGAATAAATATAGAACTGAGGTGAATTAGTGACAGTTTGTTGGCTGAGAGACTCAGGAGACTCAGGTTTTAGAGAAGCTTTCGGGGTGATCACAGTGCTGAGCTGGGAGCTGGCACAAGCTGCTGTAGGAGTTCAGAGGCCTCTGGTGAGAAATTTGGTTTATTCAATGGCTTTCTCAATTTATTCCTTAATTTATTCTTAATTCCTTACTGGCGCAGTGGGAATCCCCCGCGCACGAAGTGCATCAGGTCTCATGGGTCACCCGCATTTCATTTCATTTTCTTGTTCTCTTTCACTGTCCAGCTACAAACCAGTGCCAGGACTGATTGGCTGATAATACTCGAATCCTGGGGTCAGGTTTGGGCCCCTGACTCCCAGCAGGACCTGGAGGGGCTGGAGCGTGGCCAGAGAAGGGCAACGGAGCTGGGGAAGGGGCTGGAGCAGGAGGCTGGTGAGGAGCGGCTGAGGGCCCTGGGCTTGTTCAGCCTGGAGCAAAGGAGGCTGAGGGGAGAGCTTCTGGCTCTGACAGCTCCTGACAGGAGGCTGGAGTGAGGTTAAGGGTGAGATCTCTTGTCCAACTGATGGGACAAGAGGAACCAGCCTGGAGTTGCCCCAGGGGAGGTTTAGGTTGGAGCTGAGGAACAATTTCTTGCAGTCCCTGCAGGGCTGTCCAGAAACGCCCCATCCACCCCTCGTCTGGATGGACACTGGGTTCTGTCAAAGTAATAAACAGGAGGAAGAAGCTGCTCACGTGGGGCTTCGTCCCATGTTGCGTTTCAAGCCCGCGGGGCTCAGCCGGTCTCCTCGGCCACCATCCAGGTACGAGGTATCTGGGGCTGGCACGACGAGGCCGAGCGGCACAAGGGACAGTGCTTCTCCATCCCCGCTGTCACGGCACGATCCTCACTAGAAGCAAAAAGGTTGGGTTTTTTCCCCATTATGGAGCATTTTGTTTCTTGGGTAGGAAGGACCTGGAGATGTATTTGACCCACCTCAACCAAGGGTGTCTGCCCTGACTTGGTTGCAAACCACCCCGGGACTGACTCTGCCCTAAACCCCTCTTGGCTCAGGATGGGAAATCATCCTGCAATAAATCACCCAGCACAAGCTCTGCACGCTCGTGGTTACTCATCTCTTGTCTGGTGTATCCTTATTGCTTAATGAAGCAGGTAAGGAAACTCTGGGACGAAATGTGCTCCATAAATTCTCTGCTATCGGATTAATCTCTGTGTGAGGGTGGAAACAACCGTGTCGTATTAGTTACCCAGGCAGAGTCCAGCTTTCCAGATGCAATTAATAGCTGGCTACGCAGCCTCGAATGCAATATCTGTGTAATATCCGATGCGCTCGGAGCGACCCCGCTCCAACGTTCTACTCAGACGCTATCGGATCGTCATGGCAACGACCCCCCCCCCCCCCCAAAACCACACTAAAATATTTAAACCACAGCAAACAGATGCACCAACGTCATGGAAGAGCATAAAGCTGTGTGCTCTAGGGTCGAGCTCGTGAACCGTGGATTTAAATTGTTGAAAGGTGGAAGGGAAAAAGGCATCGGGTCTGTCCTGCTCGGAGCTGGGAACGCTGCTGGTGGTTTGCACTGGAAGGCAGTGCTGCCATCCCAGGAGAGCAGCAGCAGAGCCCTTCCTGTTGAGGAACAGGTATCGTTAATATTCCCAACCCAACATCTTCTGCAGGCAAAGGGGATGGTTCAAAACCTTTCCCTAAAGGGGGAAAGCTGCCCTTAAATCCTCAACCAAGAACCAATTGCCTATGAAAAAGAAGGACTCGAAGCCCCCAGCCCGGTGGTTTGGCAGGATGGTGACTTGGGGACGTGCTCCTTTGCCTCACCTCCAACCACCGACCACCCCCACGGGTGGGAAAACCACCCCCTTGGACTGCAGAGAGAAAAAAAATCAATCAATCAATCAATCAGTCTCTAATAGGACACAACATCTTTGGGAGCTGGCAGAGCGTGGCCACAGAGGCACTTTGCCAGGAGAAATAGGAGCTCCTAAACCCATCACCCTGGCTTTCCAGAGCCAGCTTCTCGCCGACCGGAGCGGCCGGGACCCGCGTGGCCAAGCCAAGGAGGGCAGGGGCTTCCTGGCACTGCAGCTCCATCGATGCCTTTTGTTCCCAGAGCTGCAAACCGAGGCCCGGGGTGTTGCAGCCGCATCCCGCGCTCTGCAGTTCCCTTTGAAAGCAAACTCCTTGGTGTTAATATTAATAATAAAAAAAAAAATAGATCAGCCAGGGGTTTTTGTGCTGAAAGGCAAAGCTACGACTGACAGGTCGTTTCTCTTCCCTGCTAAGAAGTGACTGATGGAGGTTTGGCTCCTACTGCAGCCTTGCCGAGGGGGTCATAGAATCATAAAGTAGAATCATGGACTGGTTTGGGTGGGAAGGGACCTTGAAAGGTCATCTGGTCCCAGTGCCCTGCAGGGAGCAGGGCCATCTGCACCTAGAGCAGGGTGCTCAGAGCCCCAGGCAACCTCCCCTGGGATGGTGCCAGGGATGGGGCAGCCACCACCTCTCTGGGCAGCCTGGCACAGGCTCTCCCCACCCTCAGCACCAACAATTTCTCCTGCTCTCCAGTCTGAATCTCCCTCTTGGAGTTTCAAACCATCCCCCCTTGTCCTGTCCCTGCTCAAAAGTCTGTCCCCATCTTTCTGCCAGACCCCTTGAAGTGCTGCAAGGCCCCCAGAAGGTCTCCCTGGAGCCTTCTCCTCTGCAGGCTGAACCCCCCCAGCTCTCCCAGCAGAGGGGTTCCAGCCCTCCCAGCATTGCTGGGGCTGCTCTGGCCCCCGCTCCACCAGGTCCCTGTCCCTCCTGTGCTGGAGATTCCAGAGCACCGGACCCAGCACTGGGTTTGGCTCGAAACCGAGAGGAATTGCAAGAAAACGACCTGGCTTTTTGGGCTCTGTGCTCCAGATGCAAAAAAAGCTCCATCTCCAGAACAACAAAAATTCAAAGACAGGGCTACGCATAAACTTACTGGCTAGAGAAACATGGAATGTCCAAGCGGTCCACAAGGAAATCAGTTGAGTGCAACAGACCCAGCCCTGGAAGAAGGCCAAAGAAGCTGCTTTGCTCCTTGTAGTGATGTTTTTCTACACCAGTACAAGCCAGACTGTAGCTGTGACCTGAGCCAAGGCGGCCAAGAAACGGAATCCTTTGCTCCTTCCCTTCCCCCAGTTTGATTTTGCCTCAAGCAAAGGGGAAAAAAAAAAAGAGAATCAGTTATTAAAACATTAGGACAATTTTCTGCTTAGAGATATGATATTATCTAATTACAGGATATTTTAATGTGAAATAACAGTCTAATTCTTTTTGGGATGTTTGCACATCTCCATCTATCTCCAGCATTTTCATGGTCAGCTCCTCCAAGTAGCCCAGACCCTTTTAATTATATTTTTCCCCAGCAGAGCCCTCGGCCAGGAGATCCGTGTTTTTCAGCCTGATGGGTGGCTGAACCCCAAGGGAGTATTTCCCAGGTCACTTGGGAACAATGGACATGGAAAGGCTGCTGAAAAATCAGAATTGGGGCCAGTTTTCCCCAAAGAGCAGCTCGTTTGCTCCCTCCTGCCCCCCTGAGCCCGGCCGTGCGATGCCAGCGTGGTGGGATGAAATGGGTGGGATTGGTCCATCATTCTGGTGATTATTTAGCTGTTTTACCAACTCAAGGGCTTCTGCAACCACAAAGTGCTTTAAACAGATGAGGAAAGTCCTCCCAAAAGCGCTGGCACAAATGAGGTTGGAGATGTTGAGGGCTGGAACCCCTCTGCCAGGAGGCCAGGCTGAGAGAGTTGGGGTTGTTCAGCCTGGAGAAGAGAAGGCTCCAGGGAGACCTTCTTGTGGCTTCCCAGGATCTGAAGGGGCTACAAGAAAGCTGGGGAGGGACTTCTGACAAGGGTTTGTGGTGGCAGGAGGAGGGGTGATGGCTTCAAACTGGAAGAGGGGAGGTTTAGATTAGAAATTAGGAAGTTCTTCACTCTGAGGGTGGTGAGACCCTGGCACAGGTTGCCCAGGGAAGCTGTGGATGCTCCATCACTGGATGTGCTCCAGCCCGGGCTGGCTGGGGCTGTGAGCAACCTGCTCTAGTGGGAGGTGTCCCTGCCCATGGCAGGAGCATTGGAATGAGGTGATCTTTGCAATCCCTTCCAGCTCAACCTAACCCAACCCAACCCAACCCAACCCATTCTGTGCTTCTACAATAAGTACAACCCCTGTGCATGGGAAACCTAAAGCAACCCCAAAAACCTGCAATATTGGGGCTTTCCAGACACGGTTTCTCCTTTCCCTCCCCGCGCAGGTACATGGCCATCATCCATCCTCTGCAGCCACGGCTCTCGGCCACCGCCACCAAGGTGGTCATCGGCATCATCTGGCTCCTGGCTTTCCTGCTGGCTTTTCCCCAGGGTTACTACTCGGTGATGGCGAAGCTGCCGGGCCGGTTGGTGTGTCTGGTGGAGTGGCCGGAGCACAGCACCAACGTGTATGGAAAAACGTGAGTGGAATTTTCCTGGCAGCATACAGAAAAAGAAAAGAAAATGGGAAAAAAAAAGTACCATAAAAAAAAAAAGGGAAGCAAGGAAGGATGGGAATGGCTCAAAGCTCGTTGGGATGGGGGAGTCTCACCCCTACACCAGCAAGAGCCTGAGCTGGTTTTACTGGGGAACCTTGGCCGGGCAACAGCAGAATGGTTTGGAATTTACTAAGTCCAAACCCCCCAAAATTCACTCGACAGCTTAAAAAAGCTACAAAAAAGCAGCTCTGTGGCATCAGCTCAGGCTGGGAGGCAGACACCAGGCCAGGAGGGCTCCACGGGAACCTCTTTCCTTCCCGTTAAGGTGCCGAGTAATTAAAACTGGCATTTCCAAAGGGTCTGGGCAGCCCCGCAGCCCAGCAGTGCGCCGGGCTTTGCTCTTTGAAGTCCGCGAGTCGTGCGGCGAATTAAATGTCGTGTGGTAAGGAAAAAAAGAGCAGCGGGGGGGGGAAAGGTGTCTGTGATCTCCTGTCCTGCGGAGCGATGAATTAGGGCTGTGAAATTGTGCTAGAGTCAAAGCAGGGACCACAGGGACACAGATGGAGGTGGTTAAAGGTAACCTGAGCCCGGTGAAGGTCTCTCTGGGGAAGAAAAGAGCTGAGTTTGCCAGCCAGCAGCGAGCGATGGCTTCAAGAGCTGGATGGCATCGCTCATTAGCAGCTTATTTATTTGCCTGGCAAGGCAGATATGAGGAGAACTGAGCTGGGGATGGCCCAGCTGATGTCCAGAGGTGGTTTCCAACCTTAGCCATTACAGGCCACTGTGATAAATAGACCTTGCTTGAAGAAATGGCACCAGCTTGGACAGAGACATGGCTGGGGTGGGGATGAGCTCCCCACGACCTGAGGCAGCAACCGGCAGGAGCTCTGGGACTGACTTCACAGAATCCTTTTGGTTGGGAGAGACTTTTCAGCTCATGGAGTTCAACCAAGGACTGCTAGGGCACCACTGAGCCCTGTCCCTCAGCACCACAGCTCCACGGGGGGCTTGGAAACCCCTCCAGGGATCACGGGGACTCCACCCCTGCCCTGGGCAGCCTGGGACAGCCCTGGACAGCCCTGCAGGGGCTGCAAGAAATTGTTCCTCAGCTCCAACCTAAACCTCAACTCAAGGGGCAACTCCAGGCCGGTTCCTCTCCTGCTGTCCCTTCTTCCTTGGGAGCAGAGCCCGACGCCCCTGGCTCCAG
>JANVCC010000110.1:85375-111639 GCA_025345505.1 Todiramphus chloris collaris | reverse complement strand
GGGGGGTTGGAACTGGGTCAGCTTTAAGGTCCCTTCCAACCCTGACCGTTCTATGATTATCCCAGCAGAGCCCGAGATGTTATTTTACCACCCCAAAATAACTTTGCAGGGACAGGTGGCCGGGTCCCTGGCAAACCCCCCTGCCCTGCTCGCGTGGCCTTGGCACAGTTATTTAAGGAAGGCACCGGCGGCAGCCGGCTCCTTTACAAAGCCACGCTCAAAAATAATATTGGCTTTGCAGTTGCTGGTGAAAAGAAGGGAATTCTGCCAAGATCGCGGCGGCCTTGCGCTTGGCACAGAACCCAGAAGGTCACAGAGGGTACCAGAGGCTGGGATGAGCACAGGGTGGGGTTTTTTTCACTGGGAAAACCTGCCCGTTCTCAGCCCTCCCCAGCACGGGGGCGATGGCCAAAGAGCTCAGGGACGGGGCCGAAACAGGAGCCGGCGACTCAGCTGGGATCGTGTCAGCGGCCGCCGCTCGCTCCCACCTCTCCCGCTTCCTCTCTGGGGATGGATGGCTGATCTATTCCAATCTCGTTAGCTGCTGTTTCAGTTCGTTAAGGGCAGGGGAAAAGCCGCTTCGCTCGCTGCCTTCTCCGGGCGCTGATCGCCCGCGGAGACCACCCGGAGACGGCGGGGTCCCTCCTCCAGCATCGCTGTCCCGTGGCTCCCCACGGGCTTTCCATCCCTAAACCCCCACACCAAAGACCTTTCCGGTACAAAGCCCAGGTTTCTCTGATCCTCTGGTCTCCTGGATGGAATAACACCGGGTGGGATTCATGGGCAGGCTGAGTTTTTCAGCGCCTGGGGTCCAAATAAAAAGGTCCCCGGGCTCTTCGGAAATCCCTGTCCCTACCACGCTCTGGAAATAAGGGCTCATCTTGCTTATGCCAACCAACAGCTCCTCTGGGGCATCTCTGCACGGCTCGGGGCTGTTTGCAGCTGGCCCAAGACCCTGCACTACACGGGAACCGCAACCAAATCTTCACGGAGGAGCCACAGAGACGCCTCTTTAATTAGCAAAATAGAAAACAGCCCTAGAAAATCCAGCGCAAATGCGATTAGCGCCGGGAGAAGAGGAGGGCAAATGAGATTGCAGGTACAAAACAAGGAGGGGATGGAGTGGCCAGGGCCAAGGCCGGTCCCTGTGGGAATTGCACCAGGCACGAGCCTGCCCCATTCGTTACACTTTGGAGATGTTATTCAATCACAGCTCCCGGGAGGACGAGGGAGCGCAAGAGCAGAGCGTGGCTCCAGAGCCTGGGCCGCCTTCAACAGACGCAGCACCTGGGATCTGAGCTGCTTACGCACCCTGAAAATGCACACAAAGACCTGCTGGGAGGAAATTACCTCGGGACCAGAGCTCTGCTGGGAGGCCAGGCTGGGAGAGCTGGGCAGGTTCAGCCTGGAGAGGAGAAGGTTCCAGGGAGACCTTCTGGGGGCCTTGCAGCACTTCAAGGGGCCTGGCAGAAAGATGGGGACAGACTTTTGAGCAGGGACAGGACAAGGGGGGGTGGTTTGAAACTCCAAGAGGGAGATTCAGACTGGAGAGCAGGAGAAATTGTTGGTGCTGAGGGTGGGGAGAGCCTGTGCCAGGCTGCCCAGAGAGGTGGTGGCTGCCCCATCCCTGGCACCATCCCAGGGGAGGTTGCCCGGGGCTCTGAGCACCCTGCTCTAGGTGCAGATGGCCCTGCTCCCTGCAGGACCAGATGAGCTTTAATGGTCCCTTCCCACCCAAACCAGTCCATGATTCCATGACCTGGCAGCACATGTGATGCTTTACATGCTGCCTGCATTTCTCCACCACCCCTGATCATCCTTCAGCAGGGGACAGTTTTTTGCAAGCTCTGACGGTAGGAAATCTTCACAATCAAACTGCCTGACCCCATCCTGTTTCTTAAACTCAGCATTATTTTCTTTCCTTTTCAACCAGCTGCTATTTAACACAAATCCTTCTCTGTACCCTCTGCAACCCCAGCAGCTCTTGCAACCTGCCACAGCTCCACCAACTTGACGGCAAAAGAATCTCAAGCCCGCGCTAACGGTTTCATCCAGACCCTCCCATTTGATCTGGGCTTCACCCGTACCTCTTACAGACACAAGGGTCCTGCCCCTTCCAGCCGCTGAACGCACGGCAAAGTTGTACTAAACCTCCACAACGAGGGTTCTTCACCAGCCTCTCCATGCCATCCCATTCCAGGATGGCATCACGTGCCAAATGCTGGCAGCAGAGGCTTGGAAATGATTGGGAGCAGGCAACGTGTCTGCAGGAACTGTGACAAATTCCCTTTGGCCCCGGGAAGCTCTTTGCCTCCAAGCTCAGTTTGCAAGGCAAAGCCCGAACAGGTAGAGGACACGCTCCATGACCATCCTTTTTTCTAGGTACCACTTCTGCATGACCATCCTGATCTACTTCTTGCCACTTCTGGTAATCGGATGGGCCTACACTGTGGTTGGCATCACTCTCTGGGCAAGCGAGATACCCGGCGACTCCTCCGACCGCTACCATGAGCAGGTCTCGGCCAAGAGGAAGGTAAGGAGCTCCAAGCATGGTGGGAACCATAATTGATGCCCAATCCCAACTAAGCACCACCAAAAATACTTCATTGTGGGCAGGAACAGGGCAGGACTCGTTGCGTGGTTGTTGCTAACGGAGCAGAGAGCATCCTCTAGATGTGTGTCCTCCATAAACATCTTGGGTAAACCAGGTCTGTTGACCACGTTCCCACTTGGAAAGGTCTCCAAGGCAAAAAGAGGTGGTCCCTTCTGGAGGGTGACACCCTGCCTGTGGGGTGTCCAATGGATGGCTTTGCTTCCCTGCCTTCTTTTCTCCTCCCAGGTAGTGAAGATGATGATCATCGTGGTGTGCACGTTCGCGCTGTGCTGGCTGCCCTACCACATCTACTTCGCCCTGCAGTATTTTAACCCTGACTGGTACCTGCAGAAGTTCATCCAGCAGGTCTACCTGGCTATCATGTGGTTGGCCATGAGCTCCACCATGTACAACCCCATCATCTACTGCTGCCTCAATGACAGGTGGGTTTCCAGTGGCTTTTGTCAGCATCTTGGTGCAACATTTAAAAGCTGTGGAGCTGAGGGGCATGGTTTAGTGGTGACCTGGCAGTGCTGGGGAAACGGTTGGGACGCGATGATCCTAAAGGTCTCTTCCAACCAAAATGATTCTATGATTTTAACAGGGAGGGGAAGAGGAGGGGACCTAGCGGGCCCTGATGGAGGACAGTATGGATGGAGAGTTTTTCTAGGATGGTTCTGTCCCATCCTCTGCCAGGGGCTGCTTCCAGCAGATACAATTCTCACCTAAATAAGTCTTTCCCGTGGGATTTGAGGGCAGGACAAGGCACATCAAAAACAGTCCCAACTCCTAACTGGGATCCTTTCCTCCCCGTAGTGAAAAACAGCGTGGGGTGTTGTCCAGCAGTGCTTAGCTCCGTCCCACCGCTCCCGGCAAGGTCCTTTTGCAATCTCCATGTCCCTCACCACTGCATCTCCCCACCTCTTCTGTTCCCCCAGGTTCCGCGTGGGTTTCAAACACGCATTTCGGTGGTGCCCGTTCGTCAGCGCCGGGGAGTACGAGGGCCTGGAAATGAAGTCAGCCAGGTACCTGCAGACACAAAGCAGCATGTACAAGGTCAGCCGGATAGAGACCACCGTGTCCTCGGCAGTCGGCGCGGCCGAAGAGGAGCTGGAGGAGAGCAGCAAAGCCAAGCGGCTCTCCGTAGACATGACCTCCAACGGCTCCTCCCGCAGCGACTCCAAAACGGTCTCCGAAAGCTTCAGCTTCTACTCCAACACGCTCACCTAAGCTGCTCCCCAGCTCCACTGGTTGCTCACGAGGGTGGCCCCATCCCCTTTCCCTCACGGGGACGACGTGACGCTCGAGCCACCCAGCGTCCTCGCCCCGCTTTGTGATGTGCCGGCTTTTTTCCGTGCTGTTTTACCGTCTCTCGCTGTGCCGTTCACTTGCCATCCTTGGGAAAGCCCGAGAGCAAAAGCTTTGGCTTAGTTTCATGAGCTCGCCCGTGGGCAAACAGAAGGGAGGTTTGCCCAGTCACCCCCTTCCTCGCTGCCTGTCCGACCCACCACGTGCCAGGGGGGTGGGGAAATGGGGCAGAGCTGGGTTCGTCTCCTAAACCCTCCGTGCAACGCTGGCAAGCACTTCCCTGCTCTCTGCAAGGCAGCAGGGATCTCCCAGCACATCCCACCCTGCAGGAAAACAAACCGATCCTGGACTTCCCTCCTACTGCCTTTAATTTTGCTCTCCCCATCACTCCCAGCTGAATATCCAGAGGGTTATTCAATGCAAAAATCCAGCCAAAAAAAAAAAATGCCAGTCTCCACTTCAGGAGCTCGTTACATCCACGAGGCACCTTGAACTGAAATCCAGGCATTTCCACACCATCTCGACTCACCTCCAGCACCCGCAGCCCCCTGCACCGTGGTGTCCATCACCCAGCTCATCGAAACAGGGCCCTCGAAAAGGATTTCTGACCTCAGGCTTTTAATCGACCGTCCGTGCCAAAAGCAATCACCGTGGTGCCCTCAAAGGCCCGAGGCGTTGTCTCTCGGAGGCATTTTGGAAGCCTGGTCTGGAGAAGAAGAGACTGAGCACACTGGGATGTTTTTCACAAGCTGGGCATGTCTAGAGCTGTGCAGAAAGGGGCAGGGTCGGATTCTGTCAGAAAAACAACATTTTGCCAGCGTGCAAGGTTTGGAGGGAGACAAGAAGCTTGCAGATATTTTGTTTTACGCAGAGGAGAGCTGAAACGATTCATTTCCACCGTCAGGATTGTGTTTTCATCAGGGAACCTTCTTTTTTCCTTTCCATCCCCTCGTGTTTTGCATAAAACATGAAGTTTATGATGTGTACAAGAATATGTCTCGTATTTTAGTCACGTTACGATGGATAATTTTCACTGGGGCTGTTGACAGTGAAAATTTGGTCAGCAACCGTAGGAACGTAAACTCAGAGGGGGGGGTGGGAAAAACCCTGTAAATAAAACGAGAAGTGGCCAAACTTGGCTTGCAAGGAACAAATCCACAAGCTTGGGGGGCAATTTAGGGGTAGTTGTATCAACTGCTCCTCGCTGCTGGTTGAATTGCTCTCTTTCGGTGTAGAAATGAGCCTCTCAAAACGGGTTCGTGCAGGAACAGAAACGCTGGAGAGATGCACGACAGATCTGCAGCGGGCAAGGAAATTGCTCATTCATTTGAAAGCAGCTGAACATCAGCCCCTGCTGAGCACACAGTAATTTCTGGAAGTAAAGCCGAGCTGACTTTTGGAGCTTTTCAATACTTCACTGTTGGAAGATCCAGTCATTAATAAATCCCCAGCCACGAGGGTTCTTGGAGATAAAAATACATATGTTTGAGCAATGACTCCGAGAGAAATCAAATGAACAGGCAAAGAGCTGGAGCCAAGAGCATCAAAAACCTCTGCAAAATCAGACAGACAAGCACGGCCGTCTTCAGTTTTTACCCCCAATCCTGCCAAGTGCCACCAGCCAGGAGCAGCGTTCCCAGCCGCGACCACGCGACGTTACAAACCCCAACGTGCTTCTCACAGGCTCTGGGACACGCTGGGTTGGTGTTTCCTAAGACACATTCTCTTGATGCTGCTTCCCACAACGCTGTGGTGTGAAGAAGGGGGGAAGGAACCAGCCTGCCTGGGCATCTGGTTTGGCAAAAAACCCATCGGCCCCAGGAGGCAGCGCACGGAGGGACGGGCGACGCCGAAGGTTTCGATGCAAGGGTTGGAGGAGGAAACTTTTCCCACCGACTCCGCGGGAGCTGTGCTGCCAATACACGAGAAGATGCTACAAATCAAACGCTGATTTACTCCCAGCTGCCAACCCAAACTCAAAATGAAAATGAAACCAAATATCATCGAATAGTAGGGGTTGGAAGGGAGCTCTGGAGATGATGGAGTCAGAAGAAGTCAAGAAGTTTTTCCTCATGTTGAGGTGGAACTTCCCATGTTCTAGCTTATACCCATTATTCCTTGTCCTACTACTGGGCACCATGTTCCTTTCCACTTGACACTCACCCCTTAGATATTTATAGACATTGATCAGATCCCCTCTCAGGCTTCTCTTCTCCAGGCTGAACAGCCCCAGGGCTCTCAGCCTTTCCTCACAAGAGATGTTCCAGTCCCTCCAGCATCCTCGTAGCCTCCCTTGGATTCTCTCCAGTATATCCCTGTCTCTCTTGAACCAGGGAGCCCAAAACTGGATACAGTATTCCAAGTATCTCAAAAATCTCCAAATGGGCTAAGAAGTCAGAGAATCATAGAATGCTTTGGGTTGGAAGGGACCTGAAAGATCATCTGGCTGTTTAGTCAAGTAAGATGGGCAGAGATCTGCTCCATACACCCCACGCAGAAGAGTTCGTGTCAGGTTGTGAGCCTACAGAAGTCCAGCAGTTACAAAAAACCAAGGAAAAACAATAAAATAAAATAAAATATGTGTGTGTATATATATATATATAAAAACCCATGCTGCCCTTTTGTCCTCCATGTTTTATACCCTAAGGATGCCGTGATCATGAGATGTGCAGAGAAATGACAACTGCCTTCTCCCCAGCGACACGCGCGGCGACTTCAGTTCAAGCTGATGCTTTCCAGCCTGAAATGCTTCTTGAGCATCTGGTACACACATTATCTCTCGACACAAAAGTGGGATAAATTCCCACCTGTTCTAAGGAGTGCCAGGGACAGCAGCAGAGCATGCCTGGGACACCCAGAGCTGATGGGAAGGTGGCAAAGGAGCAGTCAACGGGGTGGAGAGCAACGGCAGGAAACCCCAAAATGGTTCTGTGTAAATGGGTACGACGCCCAAACCCCCATCTGCCTTTCTCCCCTCCAAGTGCCCAACTTATTTGATTGGAGGAGGCAGGAAGAGGAATGAGGTTCTTTTCAGGCTTAGGATCTAGGCCAACTGGATCAGGTTCGTGTCCACGCACGTGACGTGCATGGGCTGGTTTCACCAACCTTGGGATGCTCTGTGCTGGCAAAAGCCACGGAGAAGTCTTCTTCTGAAGGCTGAAAAGCCTAAAACAAGACACCCCTGCCCAGGCTTGGGGATGGGACAAGGAACCGTGCGGTGAGTCCCGTCTCTGCACCATCTCCAGCTCTCTGTTCAGGTCAGCTGTAAGACAGAGGCTTTCTCTGCTTTCTGAAGCCTGTTTCCCTGCTTTGCTCGCAGGTCTCTGATTAGAAATTCGATTGCAAAGCGAGATGGTTTCTTTGTCTCTTTTCTGGCTCTCTGAAATGCAAAAGAATAGCATCTGGAGAGACTCACTCAGCAGGGCTGCACGCATGCCTCTGCCATCTCCTCCTTGGAGGCACGCAGATGACTCCCGCCGTCATTAAGGGGAGCTGCTTAAGCCCAATTACACCTCACTCCAAGCCAAAACCATTGCAGAAGGGAGCTCTGAAATCCAAACCCCAGCCTGAAGCCATCTCCTCACCCTAAGGGGATTTATAGTGGGCTCAGGTTTGCTTCCTGGCATCCAGAAATTGCTCTTCCCACTTTGGTCCCAGCAGGAGCGTGGAGCAGCAAATCCTGTCTCCCTACAGACTCGTCGGGGTTGGATAGGACCTCTGGAGATCATCTAGTCATAGATACCTTGAGATCTGCTCGATTGCTCCAAAATACAACATTCACCCCCTGTTTCAAGCGTAACCATTTATCTCCCACCAGCAGCAAAAGCCAAACAAGGCCCTGCTGGCCAGAAAAAATGAGGCAAACATGGAAGTCAAAGCAAAGCAGCCATTACAGATTGCTGGTAGACACCCAAAAGGCTGCCCACCCACCAGTTAATCTCCATTATTATTTTGATTTTGCTGTCCCTGGAGGGATGCAGCCTCTGCCCAGCCCCATCTGCCAGTGGGCAGCAACTCGGGCTGGAAGCCTAGGAGCTGAATTTTGCTGCTTGTTTCCACAGGGATGATGGGTTTGGTTTTTTTTCAGCTTGCCAAATCCCAGGCAGAGCCCTCCCGTGAGATCACACAACCAACGTGCCCAGCCCAACAGCTCCTGGCTTGTGTTCACCGTTCAAATAAATTAAAACTAAAACCCAACTCTCAGGCTTCAGGAATCTGTCACTGAACACAGCATCATGCCCAAAACACCCGCCTCTGGCTAAAGGATTCATACAGGAATTATAATGTAAAGATTAAAAAGGAAACAGCCCCTTTTCCTGGTGTATGCATCCAAAACAACCTCTCTGCAGGAAGCTAAATCACACTCGGCAGTTAAACGCAGCAATCACGACATCCCAGAGAGGAGACAGTGAGTCCCAGGAGCAGCTGAGGATGAGAAATGACTCTTGGGTGTCTCTGTCCATAAACTTTCCATCCCAGACAAAAAAGGCTCCCGATTCTGTGCAACAGGATCCAGGAGGGGAGCGAGGGGATGAAAGGGGCTGCGACGCGAGGCTTGGCTTTGGTATTTGGCGCGCGGGGCAGCTGAGAGGAGCTCGGTGTGAAGCTCTTCCCACAGCTGCATCTCTACAGAGGAAAAGTCCAACCCTCCTCCCCAGAACGGCCCCTCTCCGACCGTGGCGTTTGTCCAAAGGGATTTTCATAAATAAATGGGGTTTTTTTTTGGTGAGACTCCGCTGCGACTGGTTAATGATGGGAGGCAGCAACGGGCGGGAGGAGAAGGGATGAAAGGAGGGGTGAAAGGCAGTTGGGGGCAACCTTTGGTGTTGAGGGGCGTGCTCCGAAACACCAAAATTATGGCAAAAAAAAGGTATAAAATAATAAAAAAGGCTAACCTTCAAAACTCAGCCAGCAGCAAAGCCGGGGCCGGCCACGGGTCAGCGATTCCCACAGGCTCAACTCGCTCGCAGGACTCACCGGATGCTCGCATCCCCACGTGGCAACTGGAGCATCGGGCATCAGCGCCAACCGGAGCATCGGGCATCAGCGGCGAGCCGGAGCTGGAGCCGGTCCCGTTTGAGCTCCCTACATCCCAGCCCTTCGCTGGGACAGGCACGATCCTCGCCTTCTCCGCGGCCCCGCTGCCCTGCCGGGAGAGAAAGTGGGGATGTGAGGAACCACCAGCCATGCTCCCCTTGCCAGAGCAAAGCCCCCCGACCCAGCCAGCCCCCGCAAGCAGCTCCAGCCAGCTAGAATTTGTGGGTTTTAATTAACCGAGGCGCAGCTGATTGGCATCGTTTGCCAAAGGCCCCCCTGCCTATTAAGCTCTTGTTATTTATTTTCGGGGGTTATTTGAGCGTGCAGAAGGGAGAGGAGGAATAAAGAGTGTGCCACCGCGCTTCCAGCTGAGCTTCCCCGACCCAAAGCTTCCTCAGACCCAAATGAGGGGTATTTTATTGATCAGCATCAGTGCAGCACCTTCAGAAGGGTTCAGACCTGTTCCAAACTGGGGATAAAAGGGATGAGAAAGTGTTTATTGCATATAAAACCCACTCATCGGCCGCAACAGAACGGTACGAGGTGATCAGTGTTCCTCCTAGCGTGACCTAGGTTGGAAAAGACCTTTCAGATCGAGTCCAACCATCAAGCCTACTCTACCAAGTCCACCAGTAAGCCCTATCCCCAAGCAGCACATCTTTTATTAAACACCCCCAGTTACATCCCAGTTTGCACGTTCCCTCCGTCCCCAACCCGATATTAACCCCCAAAATCAAAGCGCTACCAGGGGGTTTGAGGCTCTGGGGAGAATTTCAGGTGGTTTTTTTTAGAAAGGAGGGGGAAAAAAGCAAGGAAAGCAATGGCTTCTTCCCCGGATTTGCAGCCCGGCGTTGCCAGAGCTCTTCAAGCAGCAGCCTCCTTCCCTCGGAGAGGCCGGTGCCACGCGGTGCCACCCTCTCCCAGCCATGCCAGTGGCTTTTCCTACTCACCCTCAGCCAGCGTGGCACGTTCAGCAGCGTTCAAGGAACCCATCCATCAGGTTATCTGCAGCGACAAAGCCACGAGTTCAACGTAATTAACATTTATGGATTCCACAGTGTTTTGCATAAATGTTTCCTTAATACACAAGTCAAAAATAGCCCCCCAGAAAATGAAAAGTCAAGCTAGTTAATTGCTCGCAGCGTTGCGCCAGTGGGTAAACTGGGGTTTCCATAGCACCAAACGGTCTCTTAGATCCTTCTGACAAAGTTAGAGCGTGAAGAGAACCAGCTTAGGAATGGTTCCAAATCTCTGCAGGGTGGGGGGCAAGGAGAAGGGGCCAGGCTCTTGTCAGTGGTGCCCTGGGGTAGGATGAGGGGCAATGGGCACAAACTGGAACACAGCAAGTGCCACCTCACCAGGGGAAAAGCTTCACAATGAGAGTGCCAGAGCCTGTGCCAGGCTGCCCAGAGAGGCTGTGGAGTCTCCTTCTCTGGAGCCTTTCCAGCCCCCCCCGGCTCTGTTCCTGTGTGGGCTGCCCTGGGTGCCCCTGCTCTGGCAGGGGGGTTGGACTCCATCATCTCCAGAGCTCCCTTCCAGCCCACACCATTCCAGGATTCTATGAACTTGAGTTTAAAACGTACAGAGGAAAGTAGATTCGCGGTCTTCAAGTGACTTGGTGAGCCAAGTGACTTCCCCACTTTGATTCCAGAGCAGAATGCAGCAGATTTAGAACCCCCCTGCCGCAAACAGGGCGACTCGGCAGAGATTTAGACAGGCAATTATTTTTTTTATTACGGAGCTAAATCACTCAAGCAGCAGCTGATGAAAGATTTGAGAACCTGCAGTGGAGACTCAGAACTCAACCCAAGCCGACTGCAGGCGTGAAATGAGAATTACCTGCAGCTTTCCTGCTCTTGGTGCCAAGTAACCGCGTCAAAAGGACTTTGCAAGACACAAATACCTGAGAAGCTCCTCAGGAAAGGATGGGAGCGGGCACAAGCTCAAGCTGGGATTGCTTAAACTGGATGCTCAAGTGTGATTAAATACTTGATTAAAAATCAAGTATTAATTTGAGCAATCTGATGGGCAGAGAAGCGTGTCACCAGCTCTAGGAAATCCCAGCATCATCCGAGCTCTTGCTACATGGGATCAGAGGAGAAGATATCCCAAGGTGGATGGAGATCCCACCCAGGATGAGCCTGCTCTAGGAAATCCCAGCATGACCCGTGCTCTTGCTACATGGGATCAGAGAAGATATCCCAAGGTGGATGGAGATCCCACCCAGGATGAGCTTCCCATGGGCTGTGCATCCACTCCTGAGCCACGCTGATCCGGATCCTGCTTTCCCCTTTTCCTCTAAGGAAGTTCTACGTCAGGCAATTATAAGCCTCCCAACAAAAGGATAATAAAGGTATTCTGGTTTACAGAACAGCGAGGTGTCAAGAAGAAACAGAAGCCCTTCCTGAAGCCGCAGTCATTTGGTACAGCAACATATCAGGCTCAGAGGAGCATTATCATGCCAAGCACCTCCAAAAAACCCCATCATTCCCGTTATTGCAAAGCAGATTGTGCCGACCGGGTTGATTAAAAAGGTTTCAGGGAGGTAATGAGAGCAATTTTCAGCGGAGGTGAAAGGAGAGAAAGAGGGGAAAGGAGGCTTGTTCTGAACCACTTGGCTTTCGGCGGAGCTACGGCAGCGGCGGATAATTTCCGTATTGAGGGATGCGAAGCTGCTCATTACAAGCTGTTCACCACCCGAAAGCTTCTCGCCCGAGCCGAATTTGCATTTCAATGGAGGAATTTCAGAACCCGTACCCCTCGGCTGACACTCGTGGGATCTCGCAGCCTTCACAGGAGACGACAAAATATTGTGCAGCGACTTCAAACCACGCATCTCCTCCCCCAGAGCCCGTCCCGCTGCCAAGGCACGGCTCCGAAAGCCTCCAGAGAGCGAGGGTCCCCGTGAGATGGGCTCGGGTTAAGGTTTTTGTCTTGCAGGACAAACATTGTCAACGTTACGAGCTCTGCCCCCACCTCCAAAAATTCCAGTGCTGGGCAAGTGGACAGCGGTGGCAGATGTTACCCCCACTGGGATTTGAGCAGCAGACAAATAAAGCCAAAAGAAAAAAAGGCCAGAAAAGCCCTTTTTTCATCAGCAAAAGCACAATGGGCACAGCTCCAGGGCCTCCTGCATCACTCAGCACTCCCGAGGAATGGAGCAGGCAGGGGATGGAGGCAACATGATCCTGAGCAGCGCTGGCTTGAGATGCTTTCTCAAGATCTGTCAAGAAAATCCTCCCCAAGGACTTCACCCGAGCGGAGAAGCGTGGGGAAGCAAGCTGTCCTGCTCTGCAAACCATAGCACCTCTGAAAACCCTGCTCTGGTTGGCAGAGTCCAAGTGAGCTCTCCCAGCACGTGGGGAAATGACGAGTTCACCCTCTTGGATTCAGGTCCTGCGCGCACACCAGGCTCACCCTCCTCTCCCCCCACACCAACAGAGCCACAGGAATCCTCAACCACAAACACCGACCTGGTAGGAAACCATCGGATTGAACTGCTGAGAATCCCAGAATCCCATTATCCCAGCGTGCTGGGGGTTAGAAGGGAGCTCTGGAGATGCCCTGGTGCCACCCCCCTGCTCCATCCAGCAGGGGCACCCAGAGCAGGGGCCCAGCAGCGCAGGGTCCAGCCGGGGTGGGAATCTCTCCAGACAAGGAGACTCCACAGCCTCTCTGGGCAGCCTGGCACAGCCTCCCACACCCTCACACCAAAGAACTTGCTCCTCCTGCTCAGGTGGAACCTCCTGGCTTCCAGTTGGTGCCCGCTGCCCCTTGTCCTGTGGCTGGGCACCACTGAGCAGAGTCTGGCCCCTGGCCCCATCCTCTTGCCCTTTAGATATTTGTGAAGAAGTCCTAAATTACAAAGCAAAGGGAACTGAATTAACAAGGCAGCAGCCCAGCCAGTCCACCCAGCCTCTCCGCAGCAGGTTGGTGACTCAGGAACGATTGCTGGGACAAATCCCCAGGGCTGCAGGCTGGACCAGCCCGTCCATTTCTCTTCTCCTGTCAGGGAAAGTTGCCAAGAACAACGCGAGACGTTGGCGTGGGCACAGCCAGGCCAAGGCTGGGGAAAGGCAGAACCTCATCCTGCTGCTGCCAGCCCCGACAGCTCCAGAGGATTTACAGCTCATCGCATCAGCTGCTTTCCACCCCGCGATCTCGGCGCGTCCACTCCATCGGGACCTCGAGGACTTCTCCTCAACTGGAGGTGGGTTCCTGCACCGTGACCACGTTGCCTGCCATTTCCACATCGCTGCCCTGGAGTCGTTTCACTGTTGGATTTTGTGGGGTCTGTGAAGTCCTGGGGTTTCGAGCAGCAGTGCTTTACCTGGAGATAAACCATCAGAAATGAGAGCATGAAAGGCTCGGATCATCAGCGCGAACGAGCCCGGTGCCTGTGAAGGGAGAAGCCCAAGAGGGACCACCCTGGGTTCTGAAACCCCGTGGGCACGTCACCCTCCTCGCTCAGAGCCACGCTGGGGGGGCTGGGGGGGAACCATCCAAACTGTGCTCCTGCAACTGCTGGCAGAGCCTCGGCCAGCGCAGCCCGGAGCCAGGGCACGGGAAGGCAGCTCAGGAACCAGCTTCCTTAATAAGACCTTAGGGAAATCAAAATCTTTTACTCCTCCCGAGGTCTCCAGCTCTTCCTGGTGCCCCAAGGCAGGAGCGTGACCAGCGATGGTTCTGCAGCAATAACAAGGGAGGCTGAAAGCAGACGGCAAAATGAGATGGAGCAGCTGACCCTGGGGTGTCTGTCTGCAGGAAGGAGCTGTGCTGGAAACCCAAGCCAAGCCCCTTTCTAGTCCTGTCAGCAGCCCAGGTATTAAATCACCTTTATTACTGAGCTGAGCTGCAGTTGTTTGGATGAACCAGGGGGTTAATAAATGCTCCCGTGTCCGCTCCAGCGCAAGGAAATTACCCGAGAAGCTTTAGTTTACAGGTTATTTATAGAGGGATGTGCCAGTTCAACAAGGGGAGATGCAGCTTGGGTGGCACCAACGGTCCCAAGCACCTGGGTGCACACAGAAGTGCCTCAGACCCACACGGAAACCAAACCTCCAGCAGCTCCACCACCACGGGTCAACTGAGCCGAGCTGGGATGCTGGCAGGGGCAGAGGTCCCAGTAACACCAGAAAGCTGCGAATCTGACACTCCCCAGCTCTATTTTTAGCCTTGCAGCTGGGGAAGGTCCTCGTTGCCACGTTACCCGTGTTGTGGGTCCAGAGCTGCCAGCTCATCCCACCCCTGGGACCCGCCGAGCAGCAAAGCAGACGTGACCGACACGGTTACAAGCCCATCACAGCAGCTGTGGCGGTCACACAGAACCACTGCCCCCTTCCCACTCTGCTCCTCAACTTCCCACCGCTCTCCAGCATTTGCCAGCAGCTAGGAAACACAGAACCAGGGAATTGCATTGGGTGGCAGAGCCCTTTCAGCTCATGGAGTCCAACCGTGACCCCAGCACTGCCAGGGCACCACTGAGCCATGGCCCTCAGCACCACAGCTCCACGGGGGGCTTGGAAACCCCTCCAGGGATCACGGGGACTCCACCACTGCCCTGGGCAGCCTGGGACAGCCCTGGACAGCCCTGCAGGGGCTGCAAGAAATTGTTCCTCAGCTCCAACCTAAACCTCAACTCAAGGGGCAACTCCGGGACGGTTCCTCTCCTGCTGTCCCTTGTTCCTTGGGAGCAGAGCCCGACCCCCCTGGCTCCAGCCTCCTGTCAGGAGCTGTCAGAGCCAGAAGCTCTCCCCTCAGCCTCCTTTGCTCCAGGCTCAACATCCCTTCCAGAAAACAATCCCTGCCCTGGTCCTGCTGGCCACACCAGCGCTGACACAGCCAGGGTGCTGGTGGCTTCTTGTCCCCCTGGGCACTCTCTGGCTCATCTCTGGATGCCTGGTGACCAATCCCCCAGGTCCTTTCCCACCAGGCACCTTCCAGCCACTCTGCCCCAGCCTGGAGCATTGCAGGGGGCTGTGGTGACCCAAGGGCAGGACCCAGCCCTTGGCCTGGTTGAACAAACCTCACTCCAGTGGCCTTGGCCCTTTGATCCAGTCTATAAAGATCCGCCGGGTTCAGTGTCACGCTAAAGCTTCCCTGGCAGGTGGAAAAGTACCGGGAGCACAGCAGTTGGTGCTGGTGGGCGGACAGCCAGCTCTCCCTCCTAACTCATTCCTCCCAGCTCCCAAAGCAAACCTTAACCGAGCCTCCGGCATCCCCTCCGAGAGCAGGAGAATCCCAGCACATCTCCATTTGCCAGGGGATTTTCAGCAACACGTCCTCCAGCAAACAGGCACCGGCAGGCCTGGTGTAAATCAACTTTTCCCCCCCCAAAGTCCTGCCAGTGATTTATTAGCTGGGGAGCCAACTGAAGGGAGAGAAGCCATTTGTAAAAGTTCCTGTCACTAAATGATACATTCCCTTAATTTCCAATGAAATACAGAGAGCATGAATATTTCTGTCCTCGCCAGCACCGCGAGAGGCTGGGAATAATCAACCGCCCCACGCGTTGCTAGTGCCACGGCAGGGGAAATTTATGTGGACATTAAAAACCATCACAGTTCCTTCAGCCTCTCTCGGTTCTGATGCAGAGCTGGAGATATTGATTTGTTTACAGCAGCCATTAAAAGCTTCGGTCTGAGGTTTTTGGTCACAGGAATACGTTATCTCAACAAACCATCCGGGTTTTACAGCCTCTCCACTTTAGTCTGGCCCAACTCGAGCTGCCGAGGGAAGGGGAGAGACCCCTTTGCTCAGACCCCCAAGTTATTTGGGGACAAAAAAAAAAGCCCTACATGGTTTTTGCCTCACGCACACAAATCACTGAATCCCTTGTGGCTTTTACAAGTGCCCTTGGGCTTTGAGCTGTGCTTAGGAGGAGACATCAGTCTGCTCTGGTTTATTCTTTTGCCATTCTGGGGGTGGCTGGAGGCAGCGCAGAAAGGAACTGGTCCCAGAAGCGATGCCTTGGCCAGGATGCGTGCGGCCAGGGCTGGCTCAGTGGGGAGCAGAGTCTTGCGGAACGCGGTGATCAGACTACAGCTTCTCCTCCTGCCCCATCCAGTGGATCAGGCTGGAAGAGCATTTTGTAGTCGGGAAGAACTCAGGATATCAAATTGCAGCAGCATTGCAGTGCCCAACACCTAAACACGCTGAGGATTGGGGCGGCTGCAGCTTGAAGCCCTGCAATTTAGTGAGAGTGGGACAGCTCTGTCCTCCCCGGGGAGCTGCAGCGAGCGTGGGATCACGGTTTGGTTGGAAGAGACCATTCAGCTCATGGAGTCCAACCATGAACCCAGCACTGCCAGGGCACCACTGAGACATGGCCCTCAGCACCACAGCTCCACGGGGGGCTTGGAAACCCCTCCAGGGATCATGGGGACTCCACCACTGCCCTGGGCAGCCTGGGACAGCCCTGGACAGCCCTGCAGGGGCTGCAAGAAATTGTTCCTCAGCTCCAACCTAAACCTCAACTCAAGGGGCAACTCCAGCCCGGTTCCTCTCCTGCTGTCCCTTGCTCCTTGGGAGCAGAGCCCGACCCCCCTGGCTCCAACCTCCTGTCAGGAGCTGTCAGAGCCAGAAGCTCTCCCCTCAGCCTCCTTTGCTCCAGGCTCAACAAGCCCAGGGCCCTCAGCCGCTCCTCACCAGCCTCCTGCTCCAGCCCCTTCCCCAGCTCCGTTGCCCTTCTCTGGCCACGCTCCAGCCCCTCCAGGTCCTGCTGGGAGTCAGGGGCCCAAACCTGACCCCAGGATTCCAGGGGCAGCCTCCCCAGTGCCCAGCCCAGGGGGACGATCCCTGCCCTGGTCCTGCTGCCCACACCAGAGCTGACCCAACTTGAGGCCATTTACTCTCAGGCTGGAGTTTGCTCCTCGGGAGCAGAGCCCGGCCCCACCTGACTCCTCGCTCTCTGCTTCCAACGCTGCAGCAAAAGCCGGAGCTGTGACCTGCGGAGCATCCTCCCAGGCCAGGCTGGGATGGAGGATGCTGTGCTGGGCAGGACTGGGGGCTCCAGAGCCAAAGCCGAGGGGGATGCCCTGCCAGCCCCAAACACGGGGCACTGTAGAGTCCAGAGCCCCTCTGTCAACCCAGAGACCCACAAAGTGCTTCAGAACACAGCAAGAGCTTCCAGGACAAAGCAAAAAGCTCCTGGAAGGGCCGGGGGGAGCAAACAGGGCCCAGCGCCAGCTGCGGAGCCGCCAGAAGCCGCCTGGAGCGCTCGGGCCGGGGCTGCGGAGCGAACCGAAGGCCCCTGGAGACACTTCCACGGAGAAGGGGGTCTCGGGGGGGGGGGGGGGGCCAAAAAAAAAAAGGGGGGGGCGGGGGGCGGGGGGGGGGAGAGCGCAGAGGCGGCAGCGCTGGCGGGGCGTGGGGGTCAGTACCTAAGCAGGTCACGTCTGGCGGCTCTTCCTCCTCCGAGACGGGCTCTGCCCGCGGCTACGAAGTGCGCGAGGGGTGCCAGAGGTACTGCTGAGGACGCAAACCCCGCGTCGGGAAGGCGGCTGGAGCCCAGCGGGCAGCCGGTCCCCTGCGCGGAGCTGCGCAGAGCAGCCCCCTTCCCTCGGCCCGCCCACCCTCCATCTGAGGGGGAGGGCGCCGCTCCCCGCCCCTCGCGGCGGCCGTTGCCCGCTCCCGGCGCACGCGCGGCTGCCGGCGCGCGCCGCGATTCAAACTCGCCGGAGCGGGGGCGGGCAGAGGCTCGCGTGCGATTGGCCGCCGGCCGGCAGAGCCGCGCGGCGATTGGCTGGCAGGCGAGGAGTGGGCGGGGCGGCGGCGACGGGCCCGAGGAGGGGAGGGGAGGCCCCGAGGCCGCGGTCAGGATGAGCGGCCCGACACCGCGGCGGGCCCCGGCCGCATCCCCCGGGCCGCGGGCCCTCGGCAGCACCGGCACCCCGGTGCTGGCCGAGTGCCCCGGCAACGACGATGAACGGGAGAGGAGGCAGCGCCGGCGCTCGAAAGTCACCGACCTCCAGCTCGGCGGCACCGACTCGTCGCTGGGCCTCGCCTCGCCCGCGCCCAGGTAGGGCCGGGCCCGCGGGGAAGGGGTGCGGGGGGGCTGCAGGGAGGAGGAGGAGGAAGGGCCTCAAAGCACCGCGTCTCCCCCAGGCAGGCGGAGGCAGGGCTGCCGCCCCCCCCGCAGTGGAGCAACACCCCGAACCCCGGACCCCACCAGCACCGGCATCAGCCCCCCCACCGAGAACGTGAGTCCTCACCCCGGCCCCTCTCACATCACCTCCGGCCGGCTGTGCTCCCAAGGCCGGGAGGGGTTTTAAACTCCTCGAGCCTTGGTTATTCTTCCCTCAAGCCCGCTGAGGCGCATCCCTGAGCCCTGGGGATCTGTCGCTCGTTTCCCAGCAGCAGCAAAGCAGAAGGTGGCACGGAGTGTATCCCCTCGGTCCTGCCGTGAATATCCCCGTGGGGTGTGGGTTCAGACAGTTCTGACAGGTGTCATTTGCCAGGGGACCGGTTCCAAGCTGTGCTTTGTTTCAGAAAATCACCACAAAGAATGCCTTTGGCTTACACCTGATAGACTACATGACCGAGATCCTGAAACAGAAGAACTCTGATCTGACCAACTTCAAGGTGAGAGGAATCGCTGCCTGGTCATGGTGCTGCTTCGTTTAGTCAATAATGAACCTCCAGTAAGGCGGCTGAGCTGGTTACTTCCACCAAAAATCTCTAGTAGAAGCAACACAGTCACTTTTTGCAGGAGCTTATGGTGATAAGTCCTTTTGTAGCACAGGAGTTAAAGGCTGAATTCTTTCATTTATGATCCTACTTGTTTAAGAGTAAGACTTGTACGGCTTCTGAGGTCAATACTGGGTGTTGGAACCAGTAACAAAACAAGGCTGGAGAAGAAGGGAAGTTAGTGTGGCTAATTCCTGGTCTGATTTTGGTCTGAGATGGACCAGAACAAGAACTTGCCAGGGCTCAGATGTTTCACAAAGACTCTATTTGGGGAAATGATGCCAAGAAGATGACACGAAAGAAGGTGTGAAGGAGAAAGGTCTTGTGGCAGATGAGAATCCACACTTTTCTGCCACTCCCTGATGCTTAATCCGAGCAACTTTTCCAGTACTCTTTTGTGTGATCCCTTCCAAAAGACACAGCACAGCAAACTTTAGGAGATGCATCTTGACCCAGCTGTGCACCTTGATCTCCAGTAGCTGTCAGAATAAATCTTCCCCTGGTTGATCACAATTTTATTTGTAATAGGGAGCATTCAGAACCTCAGGTCTGCAGCTCATCTTCAACATTTCCACCTCCTAGATGAGACTTTGTGCTTTCTAATCACCAACAGCACCCTTTGTTCCTCCCGTCAGGTAGCGGCTGGAACGCTCGACGCCAGCGCCAAGATCTACGCCGTGCGGGTGGACGCTGTCCACACAGACGCCTACAAAGTTCTAGGAGGTTTGGGCAAAGACTCGTCCCCTTCGAAAAACGTGGAGAGCCCGGAAGGAGGTGTGCCCTTCGCTCGCGTCCCGTTCCCCCCGCGCGCGAGAGAAACGTCAGGGTACTTCAGAGCACCTGTGAATTTTGTTGTGTACCATGGAATCCTAAAATGGTAGAGGTTGGAAGGGACCTCTGGAGATGATGGAGTCCAACCCCCCTGCCAGAGCAGGGTCACCCAGGGCAGCCCACACAGGAACAGAGCCAGGGGGGCTGGAAAGGCTCCAGAGAAGGAGACTCCACAGCCTCTCTGCGCAGCCTGGGCCAGGCTCTGGCACCCTCACAGTCAAGAAGTTTTTCCTCACATTGAGGTGGAACTTCCTGTGTTCCAGTTTGTGCCCATTGCCCCTCATCCTATCCCAGGGCACCACTGACAAGAGCCTGGCCCCTTCTCCTTGCCCCCCACCCTGCAGAGATTTGGAACCATTCCTAAGATCCCCTCTCAGGCTTCTCTTCTCCAGGCTCAACAGCCCCAGGGCTCTCAGCCTTTCCTCACAAGAGATGTTCCAGTCCCTTCAGCATCCTCGTAGCCCCCCTTGGACTCTCTCCAGTATTTCCCTCTTGAACTGGGGAGCCCAGAGCTGGGCAGAACTGGATATCTACAAGAGTAGCACTGACAATTTCTCAAGGGCTAGGAGATCTTGAACCCGGGCACTTGCACAGGGAGGGTTGCTTGATCCCATGTTCAGTGATTTGGCCCCTTGGATTTGAACACAAACCAAAGGTGGCCCAACCTGAAACACTAATAATGAAGCACCTCAATCTTTGGTGTCCTTTGCTTTGAAATGTAAATCAGAGGCTGGTCTGGGTTGGAAGCAACTGCAGAGATCATCTTGTTCCAAGCCCCCTAGAGCAGGTTGCTCAAAGCCCTGTCCAACCTGGTCTGGAGCACATCCAGTGATGGAGCATCCACAGCTTCCCTGGGCAGCCTGTGCCAGGGTCTCACCACCCTCGGAGGGAAGAACTTCGTCCTGATTTCTAATTTAAACCTCCCCTCTTCCAGTTTGAAGCCATCACCCCTCGTCCTGTCACTACAATCCCTTGTCAAAAGTCCCTCCTCAGCTTTCTTCCTTGTAGCCCCTTCAGATACTGGAAGGCCTCAAAGAAGGTCTCCTTTGAGCCCTCCCCAGGCTGAACACCCCCAACTCTCCCAGCAGAGGGGTTCCAGCCCTCCCAGCATTGCTGGGGCTGCTCTGGCCCCACTCCAACATGTTCACATCCTTCTTGTGTTGCGGGCTCCAGATCTGGACACAATGCCCCAGGTGAAGCCTCACAAGAGCAGAGCAGAGGAAGAACCACCTCCCTTGACCTTAAATGCTCTGTTGAGATAAAACTGAGTTGATACAGAAAAATGCAACATTGAACCAGTAAAACACTGTTGATTCCTGCTCATAGGCACTTAACTGGGTAACTTCAGGCCCACTGGATTTGCGCGCGTGTGTGCGTCGGTCGTACAAACCGAAGCAGAAGTTGCACTGTCCCTCCATAACCTTATTTTAGCCAATTTTCTAGTTGTAACTCCTTCTTTTCCATTTAGAAGACAGTTCTGCTCCTGAGGCTGCCAGGCGAGTCCGGACAAAGAAGAAGCACTCGTTCAAAACCATCGAGCAGAACTTGAACAACATCAACGTGTCGGAGGCTAACCGCAGGGGTGAGGTGGGTGCAGGGGGGCTGCTGGAGCAGCTGCTTTCTGGTGGAGGAAAGGAGACATTGCCTCGTCTTTCTTATTTCTCTTCTCTTCCCTATTGTGCTCCTGGGCTCTGACATCCACCTACACGGCTGTGAATTCTGCTGTTGTAGCAATGGTGGAGCTGGGAACGTATATTCCTCCGGTGTGAGGCAGCTGGGAGAGCTCTCTCCTTGCTGGGAGAGACACGTGGGTCATTCTCCCTTCGGATCTGTGCTGCAGAGACCTGCTCCACCCCCTCCATCTCCTCCAGTCCTTCATTCTCTGCTTTGTTCCATACCTGCAGGTTGATCCCATGTTCCAGAAAGCAGCCACGTCTTTTGATGAATGCAGCACGGTCGGCATTTTCCTCAGCGGGCTGCGTACCTACGGCTGCCGGAGCGAGCTCCTCTTCGAGTCAAAGATTGTGCCTCTCCCTTCTTCAGAGATGCTCATGCTGCCAAGCTCTGATCCTGTGAAAGTGGTGGATTTAAAGCGTGAGTTCCACTAATGGTGAAGCAAAAGGACCCAGCCAGGCCTCTCGATCCTTTTCACAGAATCCCAGCGTGGTGGGGGTTGGAAGGGACATCTGGAGAGGTTGGTCTGTGCTTTGGGTCACCGCTTGGCTACCCCGCGAGCGCCATCGTTTTGATCCTGCTGAGACTGGATGCTGGAAAAACAGGACCTTTGTAGTTTTAGATCACCGTGTGTAGCTTAACCTCTGGCAGAGCTGTCACATGGCATGTACGCATGGTCTGAGCTCCCCAGCAGTTGAGCTTAGCGTGCTCTGGGTTGAGGACTGACCTTTAGAGAGTGTTTTGAGCCTTTGTACTGGAGCAGCAGGGTTGGGTCATAAGATTCCCAGTGTTATTGCCCAGGGTGGCAATTGAACTCGCCCTTTCTGCTGAGAACTCTAGAGCAGGAGTCTTGTGAGGAGCAGCTGAGAGATATGGGCTTGTTGAGCCTGGAGTAAAAAGGAGGCTTAGTGGAGACCTTCTGGTTCTCGACAGCTCCTGACAGGAGATTGAGCCAGGTTGGGTTGGGCTCTGCTCCCAAGGAACAGCACAAGAGGAACTGGCCTGGAGTTGCCCCAGGGCAGGTTTAGGTTGGAGCTGAGGAACAATTTCTTGCAGCCCCTGCAGGGCTGTGCCAGGCTGCCCAGGGCAGTGGTGGAGTCCCTGTGATCCCTGGAGGGGTTTCCAAGCCCCCCATGGAGCTGTGGTGCTGAGGGCCATGTCTCAGTCGTGCCCTGGCAGTGCTGGGGGAACAGTTGGACACAGTGAGCTGGAAGGTCTCTTCCAACCTAAACTATTCTATGGAATGAGCCTGATGACTTTTGCAGTGAGCGCTCCTCCTCCCTACGTGCAGGAAGGTTGCTACGTACGTGGCTTTAAGAACAATTTCATACCTGACACTTGTTTTAGGAGCTTGTTGCTTCATCCTGTATCTAATCTCTCCCCCTTGCTCTCTATCTCTAGCCCTGCTACAGCAGTGCACTGAAAAACGCCTCATCTGCTCATCCCTGGCTGGTTTCCAGTTCACAAAGTGGGATGCTGAATCCCACGACGAGGTACGTCTGGTAGCTCTGTGCTGGGTGAGATACTCGAGCTGTGTGCTGTGCTCTCCTGCCAGGCACTCTCCAGGATGCACGGGGCAGGGGGATCTTGCTCCACAGGGCCACTGATACCCCTGTGAGTTGTTCTCCTGAGCTCTTTCTTCTCCCATAGTCAGTGTCAGCCCTGTTGGATAAATTTAAGAAGAGTGACCAAGTGTTCGATGTCAATGCGGAGATAGAGAGTGACGGGGACGACTGTGGGCCCGCCCTGCCCGACGACAACTTCAGTTCTGACTCCCCCAGGAATACAGTAGCAGAGAAGATTGGGGAATTCACAGAAAACCTCAATTCCTTTGGAACAATCCACAAGAGCCAGGGGTAAATAGTCCCTGACAATCCACAGCTTTGCTTTGGGAGCAAGTGCCAACTTCTGGCAGCTCTCTGGGGAAGCTGACTGGCTGTGCACACACTTCCCATCTGCCTGTATCTTGCTTTCTGCTCCTGTTTCAGATACATCTAGCAATTCATTACAGTAATATCCCTACCCTCCCAGAGCACCTCATCGTTCTTAATTGTGAGGGCAATGAAGCCTGGCCCAGGCTGCCCAGAGAGGTTGTGGAATCTCCTTCTCTGGAGACTTTCCAGCCCCCCCTGGATCTGTTCCTGTGTGGGCTGCCCTGGGTGACCCTGCTCTGGCAGGGGGGTTGGACTCCATCATCTCCAGAGGTCCCTTCCAACCCCTACCATTCTAGGATTCTATGTGCATCACATTTCCCCAGAATAGTTGCTTCCCTGCTCGTTCCATTCCCCAGTTTCCAGCCTGCCCTTTGGCAAACCCCGCTCTATTTCTGCAGCGGCCTCCTGGACTCCAGACAGCGCAGCACCCAAAGAGCAGGAGTCAGAGAATCATAGAATGGCTTAGGCTGGAAGGGACCTCAGAGATCATCTAACCCAAGCTCCCTGCCACGGGAAGCCTCTCAACTAGAGTCCCACCCTTGTGCAGGCAGAGGGAGCGGGCAGTGTCTGTACAGCGCTGACCTGGAGCTTGACCGCACGCTCAGGCCAGGGGGATGATTTCCCTGAGCAGCCTCCTTGCTCTTCTAGAATGGAAGCAGTTCCTTTCAGAGAAGGGGACATCGGGACCATGTGCCTTCATCTCTCCATGAAACCAGGGGAATACTCCTACTTCAGCCCACGGACTATGTTGATGTGGGCTGGCCCCGAGCACTGGCGATTCAAACCTCGGCACAAAGGTGTGTATTGAGAGGCAGCGGCTCCTGCTTACCTCTGGAGATGGGGGGCACCTGAGCTGTAAAGTTGTTTCCCACCTTCTGCATTAAAAACTGAAGGTGAAATGGGTTGAAAGACTTGTATCTAAATGTGCTAAAAGATGAAGCACTTTCTGCTCCTGTAAAAGGATACTGTGACCTTTAAAGGTGAAGCTGAAAGCAATACCTTTTGTGTTCCTGTAGCAAAGTCCTTCTAGGTGACTTCTGCATGGAGCAGATGTTCAAGTCAGCAGTGAGCTAGTTGTCCTTCCTCTGTCACAAAGTGCTGACAGTTTCCTTCTTTGCTGTGGCAGGTACTGACTCTAAAACAGAGATCAAGAAAAGGAATACGAAGAAATTTGAAATTAACTTTGATGAGGATATTGACTTTGAGGCACATTTCCGCAAGACCAAGGTAGGTGCTGAGTTTCTGCCTCTTTCTGCTCTCTCTTTTGCCATAGAGAAACAGAATTGTTTTGCTTGGAAAAGACCTTTCAGCTCATGGAGTCCAACCATTCCCCCAGCATGGCCAGGGCACCACTGAGCCATGGCCCTCAGCACCACAGCTCCACGGGGGGCTGGAAGAAATTGTTCCTCAGCTCCAACCTGAACCTCCCCTGGGGCAACTCCAGGCCGGTTCCTCTCCTGCTGTCCCTTGTTCCTTGGGAGCAGAGCCCGACCCCCCTGGCTCCAGCCTCCTGTCAGGAGCTGTCAGAGCCAGAAGCTCTCCCCTCAGCCTCCTTTGCTCCAGGCTCAACATCCCTTCCAGAAAACAATCCCTGCCCTGGTCCTGCTGGCCACCCCAGTGCTGACACAGCCAGGATGCTGGTGGCTTCTTGTCCCCCTGGGCACTCTCTGGCTCATCTCCGGATGCCTCGTGACCAACCCCCCCAGGTCCTTTCCCCCCAGGCACTTTCCAGTCGCTCTGCCCCAGCCTGGAGCATTGCAGGGGTTGCGGTGACCCAAGGGCAGTTCCCAGCCCTTGGCCTGGTTGAACCTCATCCCATTGGTCTTAGCCCATCCATCCAGCCTGGGCAGATCCTTCTTTACAACCTCCCACCCTCCAGCAGACCAACAATCCCACCACACTATCAGTGTGTCTGGGAACTGTCACCTGGCAGTGGCTCATCCCATGCTCCTGTGAAAATGGCTCTGTAAGCCCCACATCAACTGTGTTCCTTGGTTCAGGGTCTTCTGACTCCAGGTCACGTTACTAGTAGAGGGTTTTACCAGCCTTGGGATGGAGAGTCAGGCTGGATTCTTCCTGCCTTGTACCTTGTCCATCACAGAGACCCTGCCAGTCCAGCTGCGTGTCCCACAGTTCTGCACAGAGGCCACAGGGCACACGGACTGGACCAGACTGGAACTCCCCTATGAGGGCATCTCAGCATTTGCCTTCTTTTGGACAAAGACCTCTGTTCAAAGCACTTACTTGGGCATTGATCTTCCAAGCGGTGGATAGCTCGTGGGTAATGGCCTTTGTTACCTTCCCCAGGCATCCATAACTCTAGCCAAATCCATTCTGGAAAACCAGAATGTGAAGAGCACCACGCTTCCCGCAGACTTCAACTATGACCCTAACAACATTCTCCAGCTCTTCCTCAAACCAGCTGTTAAGGTAAGAACCTTCTCTAGCAACCTGGTGGCAATGATGCCTTGCACAACCTGCTCTTCACCAAGCACTTTGACTGCTCCGGGGTGCTCCTGGAGTTGGGTGGTGAAGGAACAAGGTGCAGGCGTTGCTTGGAGAGGTATTCAGAGGTTTTTTTTCCTCCTGATCCCTGGTCTCTGTAGCTGTGCAGGATGTCCAAGGCGGGTGGCTTGGTGGATCACGATGATGAGATCGGCGAGTACGATTACAACAACCCCAACGACACCTCCAACTTCTGCCCTGCCTTCCAGGTAACTGGGATGAGATTTCTTTTGGTGGCCCATCTTTGATGGCTGATGGAAATCGTTTAGGAAGAATCCATGTCCTAGAATTAGTTGTGAATGAAGAAGAAGCTGCAGGTGATGACAGAGCTACAGGAGACACTGCGCAAACCCCTGTCCCCTCACTAATGACATCAGTTAAACTCTGCCTGTGGCACTTACACCCCTCTGCAGGCATCTCAACACCTGCTCCCAGCCCTTTCCAGCTCCTGATGAAGTAGAATTCTTCTAAAGCTCCAGCCTTTGGCCAGGCCGGGGCTGCCTCCTCAGTGTGTTTGTGACAAATCTGGTCCCACAATGGCAGGAGAGCCCTTGACTCTGCTACCTTCCCGTGTAGAACAGCCTTCCGTAGAATCTTCTTGGTTGGCAGAGCCCTTTCAGCTCAGAGAGTCCAACCACTCCCACAGCTCTGCCAGGGCACCACTGAGCCATGGCCCTCAGCACCACAGCTCCACG
>JANVCC010000110.1:36813-47613 GCA_025345505.1 Todiramphus chloris collaris | reverse complement strand
GATGAGGGCTCCCCTCAGCCTCCTCTTCCTCAAACTAAACAGCCCCACCTCCTTCAAACGCTCCTCGCACGATCTCTTCTCCAGTCCCTTGCCCAGCTTCGTTGCCTCCTCTGCCCCTCGAGATCCCTCTTGTCCTGAGGTGTAGATGATGTTTAAGGTCCCTTCCAACCCAACCCAAACCATCCAGGCCCTGTATTCAACAGCCTAGAGATCAAGACGGACACACCTTGGAGTTTATACCTAGCTAAATACGGATGTGTTATCCAATCAATATATATCCAATGTATATCATATATCCAATCAATATAGCCGTGTGTGTGTATATGTATGTAATCCCTCCCTGCCTATCACCCCCCTGCATACCTCCAAACTTAGGAGCGTAGGACCTGCCTGCAGCCAAATCCCTCAACGTCAGGCGATTCCAGGCGTTTCGGGGCCGCTCTGGTCCCCGAGCCAAGCGCCAAGCTCGCGGTGCCGCTATCTCCGGCTGGAGCGCGTTCCCTCGTGCAGCTCCCCGTGCCTCCAAACGTGTGCGGGCCAAACCTCCATCCGGGAGAGACCTCGCTGGGTGTGCGCAGACTGCGGGCACCAGAGCCACCCTCCGCTGCCACCCCAGTGCCACCAGGCAAGCAGGACAGTGGAAGGGCACACGCACAGGCGTGAGGTGCCCCTCGAAGCATCGGCGAGCAGCCGACGTCCCTCTGTGTCCCCCAGCGTGGGAGAGCGGAGCCCGGTTCGTCACCGAGGGCCAGCGGCGTGGCCGGGGGGAGCGTCCCTGCTCCCGGAACGACGGGCAAGGCTCGTGATGCACGCACCCCGGTGCCCTACCTCGCAGCTCGGGAGGCCAAGATCTTAACTGGTTTATTGAAAGGCAGCCCGGGTTGGTACCAGCCTCTCCACCTCTCCCCACCAGCAGGGTCACATCTGCTGTGGCTTCTCTTCCTCAGCTGAGTGGTAAGCGCAGGGCTGCACGTGTGCTCCCAGACTAACCTCAGTGCATGGGGCAGAGCACGAAACAAAGCTCAGGGGAGAAAGAAACCTTTCAAACCAGCTTGGAAGTGGTTTGGAACCAGCTTAGAAACCCACCTCTGGAGCTTGGTACTCAAGTTGTACACATGCTATTTGGAGTCTACCTCGTGTGTTCAGAGGAAGCAAGGAGCCTGCATCTCAGGAGTCTCCACACAATGTGCCAAACACCATCAGCTTCTCTGCCTCGTCGAGTTGAAAGCGCTGGCGTTTGGGTGTTGCAGAGGCAGTTCTCACCCACCTCAACACCCTCAGCACCCTGGGGTCACCCGCACGGAGAAGTGGCACTGCCAGCTCGCGTGACGGCACCGCTGTCAGGGATTTCAACCTCTCATCCTCTCCTAATCCCAGATCCACACAGTCACTGCCACTCCAGATGGCAGAACGGGCCTTTCCGTACACCGTGGTTCTCACCCCTCGATCCCTGACCCTCGGAGCAGCGCGCACGCCGAGCTCCACCTCCCCGTGCGCTACAACACCCAACGCGTGACACCACATGGCTAAAGACTGCTCACCTCTGCCCGTCTCCCAGCCCCGCCAGCATCCCTGTCCCACCACAGCACCATCTCCCCGAGGCCAGCCCTCTCCCTGACCTCTCAGCTCTTCTCCAACTCCCTCTGGCCAAGAAACACTGCTCCATGTCTCTACACCTGCCCTTTCCAAGTCACTCGGCAGCCCCTTCGCTGCTCCACGCGTTCGGGACGCTCCACCACCACGCCTGGGCTGGTGTCCACATCCCCTTCACAGACCCAGCACAGGGAAGGGTTAAACTCACGATAATAAAGCAATAAAAATCAATCACTGCAGCGTCCACAAGGTTTTAGCCCACCAAGGCAGCCCAGGGGCTGGACGGCGCGGCTGAAAGAACGGCATTTACCCTGAGGGGACAGGGGCAGAGCTGGGAAAGGTGAACGCTCTCAGCAGCTCCGGATACAGCGATGAGGAAGCTGAAAGCAGGGGGACAAGGGGACACACTGGGCCACATCCCCAAACCGATGCAAGGGAAGACGATGGAGGAAGGTAGGAGAGACAGAGAGAAGGAGGGAGACGGAGAAAGACAGTGAGAAGTGAGGAGATACTCACCAAAGAGACATGAAGAGGTGCCAGGAGGAAGAGCTTTCCTCACCAGCATGTTTTGTTTCAGAAAAGCAGCGAACTGAGCTGAAATGAATCAGAGAGAATTACAGTATCACAGCCCGGCTCTGGGGTGGGGACAGGCAACTCCGGGGACACCACCGCAACCCCCAGACAGAGACCTCGGAGCAAGGCAGAGAGCTCCAGCCAGGACTCATCCAGCCACGGGGCTCAGCAGAGACACAGAGACCTCCTCTGCGGATGGCAGAGCCCTCTCTGGCCCCACAGCCACTGGGAGAAGGTCCAGCACCCGGGGAAGGAGAGCAGGCAGGGCCAGCTCGAGCGAGCGGTCGCGCCGAGAAGCGGAGGGCAGCTGGGAGCCGTCGGGCAGCGCGTCCCTGAAGAGCTCTGGCCACAAAAGGCCACGCTGCAAGCCACGCTGCAGCGGAGCTCCCGACAACACGAGGAGGCCACGACACACCCCGCTGCACACACCCTCATCCCGCTACCAAGAGCTTCCTCTCCTCAACCACAACAACAAAGGAACAGGTTTCTTCAGTCCTGGTCTAGGAAACAAAGGGAGATCCAAGTTCCACCCTCCCACTGGTGCCTACCCCTGAGTCAGTGAGAACACGGAGGGTCACACTCCCGCAGGAGATGCCAACAAACCTGGTCAGGTCTGTCTCGAGCAAAGAAATACAGAGAGGAGGACAGAGAACTACTCCCCAGGTGCCGCTGCTATTTGCCAGAAGGGATGGTCACCAACCAAACCACCACCTCCACTCCCAGAACTCGCAATCAGACTGAAGCTGCACAGGGAGGTTTTCCATCAGCATCTACCAGGACAAACAAACCCGCTCACACTCAAGCTGGCTTCTTCCTCAGAGAGGGTTTCTCACTGCTGTGTGAGGCAGGATAACTCTAATTCCCCAAGCCCCACGGTTTCAACAGCATCAATCATCTCCTGAGTACCTTCAGCCTCTCCACCAACCAGCCTTTGAGGATGAGACACCAGTCAAGGGGCTCACGCTTAAGAAAGGATCAGCGCAGGGCTCCGTGGTGACTCAATCAGCCAAAGCGAGAGAAAATCCTTCCACGAGCAACAGAAACACCACTGCCAACCTCATTTCAACCCTGCTGCCTCCAGATGACAGTGCCGGGGACCAAGCTGCAGAGAAAGCTGCCACGGGGAGCACAGAATTCAAGGCAGGCCCCACAAGACAAAAAACTACACGCATCAGGACAGATAAGAGACCAAAAATGCAGATGCTGAGAGGGTGGGAAAGCTGCAGGGCATTACCTTGTGCCTGCTTGTGTGTCAGGACAGTGTCCGTCCTCTGTACCTGCCTCTTCAGCAGCTGCGTGGTGCCCATCTGGCTGGGCTTCTGAAGGGAGGACACAGCAGCCATCTTCGTCTTGGGGCTTGAAGTGGGGCTGCTGGAGACACTGGACAAGTCCTGCTTGAAGAGAAGGAACATTTCTGAGTCCCATGCGTCCCTACGAAGCATAATCCCGAGTGTAGCAGGGTTACCCTGGTGCTGAAGGTTCTTTAGCCCTGCTACAATCCCATTATCCCAGAATGCTGGGGATGGGAAGGGACCTCTGGAGCTGACCTGGTGCCACCCCCCTGCTCCATCCAGCAGGGGCACCCAGAGCAGGGGCCCAGCAGCGCAGGGTCCAGCCGGGGTGGGAATCTCTCCAGACAAGGAGACTCCACAGCCTCTCTGGGCAGCCTGGCACAGGCTCCCACACCCTCACACCAAAGAACTTGCTCCTCCTGCTCAGGTGGAACCTCCTGGCTTCCAGTTGGTGCCCCTTGCTGCCCCTTGTCCTGTCACTGGGCACCACTGAGCAGAGTCTGGCCCCATCCTCTCCCCCCCGGGGCCCTTTAGCTCTTGCTCAGCATTGCTCAGCTCCCCTCTCCAGGGCACTGGAGAGGAACAACCCCAGGGCACTCAACCATTCCTCAGCTGACGTGCTCCAGTCCCTCTGCAGCCTCTCACCTCCCTCTTCCAACAGTAATCACATTTCTCACCCCATCTTCCAGGTACAGAAGCATCTCCACACCACCTCAGCCTCCCCCAGCTCAAAATACCCCAGAGGGAGCCCCCACCTCAGAGCCTGAAGGCGAGGCAGGCACTTTGGCTGCCGGTGAGGTGGGTCTGCTGCTTCTTTCTGGCAAGTCAAAGGACAGATCCCTCCTGGTGGAGTCACGTGGCTTCTTCTTCTTCTCAGCATCCAGGTCACGGGGATCAGACCCTGAGTGGCTCTCGGCTCGGGTGAGGACCCCGGTCAAGAAGTCAGCGATTTCATCCTAGGAGGGATGGCACAGACTAAGTGGTCTGCAGGTCTTTGAACAACTGAGCTTCACAGCTTGAAAGGAAAAAAAAAAAAGAACTAAAGATTCCCCCCAAGGGGCAAACCAGCTTCCCAGGAAGCTCACGTCTCTCCTCCTGGATGGAGACAGCCACTTCCAAATCCCACTCAGGAGATTAACTTCATCCAACCCATCCTGCCAGTAACGTTGTGACTTGTGGTCACCAAGACATTTAGACACAGCTTTATTTTTATAGGCAAGAGCTGTAAAGGGCAGATTTCTGTGGTTACCTGGATGCATCTGTCCACCATACTCTGGGTCAGGCCTTCTGACTTCTTTTTGGCTTTGCTTATCCTATTAAAACCAAAAATAACAAAAAGAAACCAACAAAAAAAAAAAGTCAAAGAGATGAAAGTCAACACACAAGTTTTCCACATGCACACTCACGAGATCATCCTTCACCCGAGAGATTCAAGCCCCCTTCCCCAGCGAGACGCCGGGCGAGGCAGGAGCCAGCCCCACCAGCTCTGCACTGCAGAGCACCATCTGCCAGCAAGATGAGCTTTGTCCCTCAGAAGTGACCTTTGGTGATGAGGAACAAAGGCCCGTACGTGACCTGCTCGGGTTTTTGGTGCAGCTGCTCCAAACTGATAGGAGAACAAGCTCCAGTTTACCGGCACCTTAAGAGAATCTTGCTTCCAGTAAGGCTCTTTCAGCCTCCCCGACCCCAGTTCCCTGAGCAGCCTCCAAAAGCTGCATGTTCAGAGTCAGAGGGAGTGGGAAAAAGTAAATACTTGCCCCAGTGTCAGCAGCCTAGATCCTTAACTCACCACTGGGGTAAACGATGCAGCTCAGTCAGAGAAAACCAAGCTGGTATCAGAGCAGCTTTGGAGTAACAAAGCAGACCCTGATGGGGGATTTTTATGCAGTTGCCATTTAGAAACATGAAGCCACTGCATGGTTTTGGGCAGGAGAGACCTTTCAGCTCATCGAGTCCAACCATGGTCCCAACTCTGCCAGGGCACCACTGAGCCATGGCCCTCAGCACCACAGCTCCACAGGGGGCTTGGAAACCCCTCCAGGGATCACGGGGACTCCACCCCTGCCCTGGGCAGCCTGGGACAGCCCTGGACAGCCCTGCAGGGGCTGCAAGAAATTGTTCCTCAGCTTCAACCTAAACCTCAACTCAAGGGGCAACTCTAGGCTGGTTCCTCTTGTGCTGTCCCTTGTTCCTTGGGAGCAGAGCCCGACCCCCCTGGCTCCAGGCTCCTGTCAGGAGCTGTCAGAGCCAGAAGCTCTCCCCTCAGCCTCCTTTGCTCCAGGCTCAACAAGCCCAGGGCCCTCAGCCGCTCCTCACCAGCCTCCTGCTCCAGCCCCTTCCCCAGCTCCCTTGCCCTTCTCTGGCCACGCTCCAGCCCCTCAAGGTCCTGCTGGGAGTCAGGGGCCCAAACCTCACCCCAGGATTCCAGAGGTTGCCTCCTCAGTGCAGGGGGACGATCCCTGCCCTGGTCCTGCTGCCCACACCAGTGCTGACACAGCCAGGGTGCTGGTGGCTTCTTGTCCCCCTGGGCACTCTCTGGCTCATCTCCAGATGCCAGGTGACCAACCCCCCCAGGTCCTTTCCCCCCAGGCACTTTCCAGCCGCTCTGCCCCAGCCTGGAGCATCGCAGGGGTTGTGGTGACCCAAGGGTAGGGCCCAGTCAATACTTGCCATTGTTGAACCTCATCCCACTGTCCTCAGCCCATCGATCCAGCCTGGCCAGACCCCTCTGTAGATCCCTCTGACCCTCAGCAGATCAGCACCTCCACCTAACTTGGTGTCATCTGCAAACTTTCTGAGGCCACCTCAATCCACTCATACAGATCATTGATAAAGAGAGGAAAGAGAACTGATCACAACACTGAGCCCCAGGGAATGAGGGCTTTTTAGTTTCATTACTAAATCTCCTCTTTAATTTTTGCACCAAATTTGGGTGGTTTGTGGGTTTTATTTCACAGCACACTTTGATCTTGCCCAGCGTTCCTGGGAAGAGAGCACCCACCTTGCAGACCATTACCTGAGATTGTCATCTGCTCCTCCCACCACCACCATGCTGTTATCAGCTCGTATTTTCTCCCGGAAATCTTCCATCGCTTCCATGTTGCACTGCAGGGAATTCTGACCAATCACAAAGAGCACGGGGGTCTTCATCTCCAGGAGGGGGTCGTCAACATCCTGCAAGAGCAAGAGGAACTGTCAGCCAGGACATGGAGTGTTTGGAGCCTGACACCCTGCTGAGTTAGAGGAGCATTGCCAAAAAGGGTCAGCTGATAAAGGAGCAATTTGGGCTCCACAGAAATCAACCCAAGTTGTCCCCTCTGGTGCCAAAGGACAAAAGTGACCTGCACAGAAGACCCCAGGAAGGAGCTGCAGAACCACGTCACAGCAGAGACAAGAGAACACAGGAGTTCTCACATCTGCTATTGCATCAAGAGTCCCACTGAGAATGCTGCAGTCCCACCTCGCCCAAACCAAACCACCGACGTTCCGGAACAAATCCGACTATCACTGGGCTTCCCGTTCCAGGAAACAATCTAGGGAGACCTACAAAAGGTATAGTTCTTAATATGGCTCCATCTCCTTTTGGTTCATGCAGAGGGACCTGGACAGGCTTGGGCCCATGTGAACTTTGTGAGGTTCTGTAAGGCCAAGGTCAAGGTCCTGCCCCTGGGTCAGGGCAAACCCAGGTACCAGCCCTGGCTGGGGGTGAGGGGCTGGAGAGAGCCCTGCGGAGAAGGGCTCAGGGTGCTGGGGGGGAGAGGGTGGAGCTGAGCCGGCCCCGTGCGCTGGCACCCAGAGCTGCTGGCACCCTGGGCTGCACCCCAGCAGCGTGGGCAGCAGATTGGGGGGGATCCTGCCCCTCTGCTCCCAGGGCTCTGGGCAGAGAGAGAGAGAGAGAGAGAGAGACCCCCCTGCAGTGCTGGGGCAGCTCGGGAGTGCTCAGCACAGCAGAGACAGGGACCTGGGGGAGCGGGGCCAGAGCAGCCCCAGCGATGCTGGGAGGGCTGGAACCCCTCTGCTGGGAGAGCTGGGGGGGTTCAGCCTGGAGCAGAGAAGGCTCCAGGGAGACCTTCTGGGGGCCCTGCAGCACTTGAAGGGGCCTGGCAGAAAGATGGGGACAGACTTTTGAGCAGGGCCTGTTGGGACAAGACAAGGGGGGATGGTTTGAAACTCCAGGAGGGAGATTCAGACTGGAGTGAAGGAGAAATTGTTGGTGCTGAGGGTGGGGAGAGCCTGTGCCAGGCTGCCCAGAGAGGTGGTGGCTGCCCCATCCCTGGCACCATCCCAGGGGAGGTTGTCTGGGGCTCTGAGCACCCTGCTCTAGGTGCAGATGCCCTGCTCCCTGCAGAGCACTGGGACCAGATGACCTTTAATGGTCCCTTCCCACCCAAACCAGTCTGTGATTCTATGACTCTGTGGTCCTTACCCCCCTGGGGCCATCAACAGTGAGAAGTGGGAATCCAAGGCACACAACAGCAGTGACGTACTCCAGCACTGACACCTGCACAGAACAAGCAACAGTCAGCACCCCAACGGTCAAGTGCACGGAGGGTGCAAAGGAAGCTTTGTCAAGTTCCAGCCAGGCACAGAAATATTTTCCTTTGCTTTGTTGATTAAAGGAGTGGAGGAAAAAAACCACTGAATGACTTGAATAGCTCCAGAAAGGATTTCTGTCTGCAAGGCAGGCCTTGCAAAGCGAAAAGGGCCAAGGAGAACCTCAGCAGAGCATTAAATGCGACAGCAATTCCACTCGAGCTCTGAAGAGAAGCTGCCCGGTGAGCTCTGAGGGGATGCAGAGGAATCGGGGACTTACGTGACAGGCCACCAAGGCACCCGTGTTCCACCCGATGAGGATGATCGGCTTGTGAGAGAAATGGCTGTGAATCTGGGGAGGAGGAACCAAACAAAAAAAGACACGGATGGAGAGGAGGGACGGCCAAGGGGACGACATGCTGGGGTGGCAGCCGGGCAAGGAGAACGGTTTGAGGGAAGCAGCAAAGGCTCTTACCTCGGCCACTTTGCCCCTCACGGCCCCGATCATGTGCTCGAGACACTGCAGCACCCCCACCCCGCTGCCGTTGTTCAGCAGGTGGGTGGCGATGGGAATCACCTGCCGACGGAAGGAAGGACCAGTAAATCACGGAGGCGTTACTGGGGATAATGGGTACTGACAACAGAGTGGGGACCAGAGCCCGGTTCGCATCTGAACTTGGGCTTTTTCTCTGCCTCTTCACCCCCATCTCCGCCCAAGATCCAGTTCTAGCGACTAAAACCAGAGGAAAGTGGGAATTCCCCGCGGAGATGAGCTCGCTCCTACACACCCTGGAGAGCTACCACTGTCAGCAGCAGCTCTGGACCGGGCAGAGGACAAAGGAGACCCGGAGCTGCTCTCCTCCAACCGCTCCCTCGTGGAACACTCATCAACCCTTAACGACAGCAAAGGTGCAATTGAAACTGCTGAAGACAGAGGATGCTGGTTGGAAAGAATCGTACGATCGTAGAATTGTTTGGGTTGGAAAAGACCTTTAAGGTCATGGAGTCCAACCATGGCCCCAGCACTGCCAGGGCACCACTGAGCCATGGCCCTCAGCACCACAGCTCCACGGGGGGCTTGGAAACCCCTCCAGGGGTCACAGGGACTCCACCACTGCCCTGGGCAGCCTGGGACAGCCCTGGACAGCCCTGCAGGGGCTGGGAGAAATTGTTCCTTAGCTCCAACCTAAACCTCAACTCAAGAGGCAACTCCAGGCCGGTTCCTCTTGTGCTGTCCCTTGTTCCTTGGGAGCAGAGCCCAATCCCCCTGGCTCCAACCTCCTGTCAGGGAGCTGGCGAGAGCCAGAAGGTCTGAGAACCCTCCCAAGCCAGAAGCCCCTCAGCCTCCTTTTCTCAAGGCTCAAGAACCCCAGGTCCCTCAGCTGCTCCTCACAGGACTCCTGCTCTACACCTCAAACGCAGCTGATTTGGGCAACTTCACCCCCTGCACGGTGTCCGAGGTGACAAACACCCCGGGTGGCAGGTGCCAGCCTCGGCTTTCAGAAGAGCCACATACTTTGGAGCACTGAAGGCTCAGCCTGGCACAGTTGCCAGTTTGAACATCCCTCCTTTCAAGCCCAACTGTACAAACCTTTCCCAAGCAGGAAAGCTGTGACTGCCAGAATCGGTGCCGTCGAGAAGTGGGGAACATGGAGTTGGAGGGTCCGGAAGAAGCAATCAGGATGAGAGGGGAACCAGGCAATTTACTCTACAAAAATCAGCAGAGACACATAAGGGAGAACAAGTTCCCTGCCCGAGACCTCGTGGCCCAGTCCGGCCCGCACGACGAGGCCGGAGGGATCCTGGGCAGCTCATTCACTGGTCACATCTTCCCCAGGGTAGCACACAACCCCGGAATCCCACCACAGCAGCAGCTGGGAGGGACCTCTGGGGAGCCCAGAGCTGGAAACAATATTCCAGAAGTGGCCTCACTAGGGCAGAGCAGAGGAGCAGAAGAACCTCCCTGGACCTGCTGCCCACACTCCTCTCCATGCCCCCCAGGAGACCATTGGCCTTCTTGGCCATGAAGGCCCGTTCCTGGATCATGAGGAACTTATTATCCCTGAGCACTCCCAGGTCCTTCTCCACAGAGCTGCTTCCCAGCAGGTCCCCCCTCCCCTGTACTGGTGCAGGGGGTTGTTCCTCCCCAGGCACAGGACACAACACTTGCCCCCGTTGAACTTCATGAGGGGCCTCTCCACCCAACTTTCTAGTACGGGTGGGAAAGTGGCCAACAGAAGGACCCCCATGACTGAGAAAGTCTAAAGCAGGAAGAGAAGAGCCCAGGAAGCAAGACTAAGGTGGAAGGAAGAGGACAGCAGAAGGAAGAAGTGAAGAACAAAGCTGATGCGAGAGCAGCCTCTCACTCCCAGCAAGCCCAAGAGGTACTCACTGGTTTATTATGGGACAAGACACCCACAGCTGGGTCCCAAGGTCTCTTCAGAAGCAGCGACAGAGCCTCAGCACCCGCTGCCCCTGTCTTCGCAGTGGAGGAGAGCAGCATCCTGTCAATCAGCGTGGGGATCTGCAAACAGATGTCAGAGAGGACTGAGAAAAAAGGGGCTTTAAACATCATGGAGTCCAACCACGAACCCAGCACTGCCAGGGCACCACTGAGCCATGGCCCTCAGCACCACAGCTCCACGGGGGGCTTGGAAACCCCTCCAGGGATCACGGGGACTCTACCACTGCCCTGGGCAGCCTGGGACAGCCCTGGACAGCCCTGCAGGGGCTGCAAGAAATTGTTCCTCAGCTCCAACCTGAACCTCCCCTGGGGCAACTCCAGGCCCGTTCCTCTCCTGCTGTCCCT
>JANVCC010000106.1:12356221-12383908 GCA_025345505.1 Todiramphus chloris collaris | reverse complement strand
TTCCATTGATATCTCTTCGCAGGTTCAGCATTGTTAACTGCAGGCACCGTAAAGGCAAATTTTGGTCTGTCATTAGGATGCAAAGGAATTGTGAAAAAGCAATCCTTCAGATCAATGATCAGGATGTCCCACCCTGTTGGAATCATGGTGGGTGAGGGCATACCAGGCTGCAATGCCCCCATACCTTCCATCACTGCATTAACTTTTCGGAGATCCTGCAAGAGTCTCCATTTCCCTGATTTCTTCTTAATTACAAAGACAGGAGTGTTCCAGGGACTAGTGGAAGGCTCAATGTGTCCCTGCTGTAACTGTTCCTGAACCAGCTGACGAAGGGCGACTAATTTCTCATTTGGTAGGGGCCACTGCGATTCCCAGATTGGTCTGTTAGTCAGCCACCGCAAAGGCAGCGTAGGAAACTGTGCGCCCTTCCGCACAGTGACCCCTATCAAAAATTTGTCCCAATTCGTACCCCCCAAGCTGCCAGCACGTCCCGCCCCCAGAGGTTGACTGGAGCATTAGTAACATAAGGCCGAATTGTAGCTGTGTGTCCCTCTGGGTCTTTTACCATTACAGGTCGTTCGCTTAAATAGCTCTGTGCGGTTCCTCCTAACCCTGAAATGGCCGATCCCACAGGGGCTAAAGGCCATGAAGGAGGCCACGCAGAGAAGGAGATAATTGTTACATCAGCACCCGTATCGATCAAACCTCGAAGCTGAGTCTGGGGCGGACAAGCGTTTGGCAGGACTAGGGTACATGTCATCTGTGGCCTTTGGCTAGAGATGTCTGCAGTCCAGAAGATCTGAGGAAGTCCTGTAGGTCCGCTGCCGCTATCGTTGCGAACTTGTGGTTCTGTCCTGGGGACACATGACTTAAAAGGCATTAATTGAGCAATGCAAGTCTTTTCAGGGATAGTAACAGGGGGATTGGGTGTGGAAACCATAGCATGAATCTGACCTGTAAAGTCATCATCAATAGCTTCTGGGTGCACAAAGATCCCTCGGTGGGTAACACGAGGTTTTCCCACGAGCATTGCACTGAGTCCCTGACCTAGGGGTCCATATGCATTCAAAGGGACTTTATAAATACGACTAGAATCTAGGACGACTGTTGTTGTGGTGTAGACGTCACCCCCGGCTGATCCTGGGCTGCCGTCTGTAAGGTGGCTGGGTAGGCCTGTGTCTGTGCCATTCCCTGGGGGATCACCTGCATCGGAGAGCAATTCCCCCTTTTTGCACCCCGGTGTGAGTTTCCCGGCAGAGGCCGACCGTCGGCATGGCGCAGAGATCTGCAGGATTCTGCATGATGACCTGGCCTACCACACCTCTTGCACTGGGGAGTCTCTGTGTTTTCCTTTTGCCTTGATTTAGCCCTTTTCCATTTGCTCCCAGCTTTGGGCTGCTTCCGTTCACGATCAGAAGATGCGTGAACAGATGGCAGAAACGCAGCCAAAGCAGACCTTTTATGGCTCACAGACCCCACCTTAGCACAGGCTTCAACCATATCTGTGAGTGTAGGCTCCCCTGGTAGAGCATCGATGATTTTTCTACACTCATCGTTGGCATTATCTCTTGCTAATTGCATGCGCAACATCTGCCTCAATGAGTCATCTGCAACCTGCTTCTCAAGGGCAGCAGCAGCCCTTTCTACAAAGCGTAAAAATGGCTCTGTCTGCCCCTGGTGTATTTTTGTATACGGTGTGTCGGGAGTATCCATGTTCATGGTCTTAAATAGAGCTCCCATGCCAACCTTTTGATCTTGCTCTATGATTTGAGGGGGCCAGGTGGCCTGGAAATCAGGATTAGAGTAGTTATCAAGTCCCATAAGGGCATCTACTTCAACGTCATGTCTAATGTCAGTGGAAGGCAATTGCCTATTTTGTAGTGCAGCCTTCTCAGACATCTTTCTCCAGGTAGTCTCAAAAAATTCAAGTTGTACAGGTTGAAGTATAATCTGAGCTAAGTGCTTAATATCAAATGGAATAAGCAGATCAGCATTCAGCACTCTAAGAAGTTGCATGAGTTCAGGAGAACTAAGCCCATACTGTGCCACTTTGGATTGTAAATCTTGTACAACCTTCCAAGCAAAAACGTCATGTCTATCATGTTGACCTGAATTTGGGGCAGCCTTAAACACAGGATAGGCTTGGACATCCCCTTGTGGGGTGTTACTATCGCCTTGAGTTGGTGGCACACCCTTTTGAGGCGTTACAGCAGTCTCCTGATCCCGCATAAATTCCCCTGACCTCTCTGGCAGTCCCAGTTTGTCTAAGATCCCAGTTGCCTTCCTCCAGAGCACGCAATTTAACCGACTCCCAGAAACGCCTGACGTTTCTTGGGCGGACAGTTACGGTACAGCCTGGGAGTGTCCAAGGATGGCCCTGCAGCAACCGCTTCTTCCGCTGTTCGGCTACCGCAGCCTTCCACCTTGAGGCAGGCGTGCCCTCTGTGTCACTGCCGGAATCGTCAGGCAGGGGTTTCCCGGAGGACCCCAGCACGAACAATGGAGGCGGGCAGGGCACGGGTGCCGGGCTGGAGGGCGGTGCGGCGGTGGGGGCCGCAGTCGGTTGCGCAGGGGGCGGCAAGGCAGCCGGCTGGGGCGGCGCAGTTTGGGGTGCTGCCGGCGGCGCAGGCGGACCTTGTGACGGAGCCGCCTCCGCCGCTGGAGTCGAGGCCGTCAGCTCGGCCGGCGGCACCGGAGCTGCCATCTCCACCTCCACCGGGGCCACCGTTTGTTCCGCCGCTGCCGGTTCCGCCGCGGGAGCCATCGGCACTTCCGCATTCGGAATTCCCGGAGCCGGCACTTCCGGCCCGGGTCGGCCCGGCACGGCTCTCTCAGCGGCCGCCCGCAGGAATGCTTCCTGCAATTCCGCGAGCTGCTGAGATATCCTCGGCAGATAGTCTTCCATCACTGCCAGCCGTTGCGTTAACAGGTCCTTCATGGGTGGCTGCGCCTGCGCATTGAGACACCCAGAGAAGGGCGCATGCGCGGAGCTGTCGGGCGCCGCGGGCGCTCGTGGAAAACTCCAGGGTGGCGTGAACGCAGCGGGCGCGCGCGTAGAAAACCTGGGTGCCGCCGTGGAGCTCCAGGTCACCGTTAAACCGGGCCGGACAACTGTAGAGGCCGTGGGAACAACCAGCACTGTTATATTTGCCGAAGGGAGCGGCGCGGAGCAGACCAGAGCCGCTGGGCTAAGGAGCGAGGGGCGCTCCGAGCCATCGCTCTGTTTAAGCGTTTCCGCGAGCTGCTCTGCAGGCGTCGGGTATTTGGGGGGAACATAATCCCGGGGCCAGGTGTCTTGCCCCTGAACGGGCTGTAGGGCCGGCACCAGGTCCTGTGGGGCCCGAGGCGGCTCCTCGGTGTGGCTGCTGCCGGCTGCTACACTGAGTTCAGCAGCGTCCCCCTCAGCGGCGTCCCCCTCTGAAGCCGGCACCCCTCCCCTGTCGCCAGTTTCAGACTTTCGGAGCACAGCAAATACAACTCTCCAAGTGCAAATCAAGCCTAGCAGCGTGTCGTCCCCATCGGGGAGCTCACAATAGAGCCCGGTGCCCAGCTGCCGCCACAGCTTTAAATCAAAGGCGGTGTCAGAGCTCAGGAGAAACTGGTGCTCAGCTGCCCATTGCAAAAGAGCGCGGAGGGCGTCCTCCGGAACAGCGCTCTTTTTGGTGGCCAGGAAATTCCTCCAGGCCAACAGCACCACGCTTTCTTTAAGACCGCAAGTCCCCATCTCGGCAGGGCTTTTCTAATACCCCGGAGCCTGGACTGGTCCCAGCCGTGAACCTCGGGGCTGGGGGGGGGGGGGGGGGGCGTTTGCGTACCTCCCGAGAGCTGCTCGGCTTCGGCTGGTGCGGGTCGGACACATCGTGGGTCACCAAATGTTGCTGTTTATGCCGGGAGCGGAGAGGCGCAGCAACATATAAGTTCAGCAAGAGCAGGCAAAAGAAGCAACTTTATTAATTTACAACCCCATTTTTATACCCCGGCCCCATAGAGCGATTGGTCAGTGATCACCCGTCTCCTAGGGTGATTGGCTAAAGTCCTACAGCACCTATTTCAAAATATTTTTACAATGTACCATAAACGGAACTTAGCAAAGCACCATGTGTTAGTCTAGTTTACAAAACCGTCCTACTGTTTCTCATAACACGTGTGAGAAAGGCAGGATTCTCACCGAATATTGTGAGAACCTAGGAAAATTCCTCTGCTAGCAGCTTTTCAGCATCCACATTCAGGTATGTAAACAACAAGCAGAAACAGAAGGAAAATACTGGCCTGCTGTTAAACAGTAGAGGTGAATTAATCACCAACAGTGCTGAAAAGGCAGAGATTGACTGATGCAGCAGCATCTACCCACATTTGCAACCTGAACCAGTGCCAGTAATAGATGTGAATTGGCCCTTTCATTTCAATGGCTATGTCAGAGGTTGTAAGTTAGGAGCAGAGAAGTCATTAAGTGCTACTTTGCAAGAGTGGGAAGGTATCACATCAGGAATATTTCCACATCTGTCCCTCAGCAGCCTTTCATTTTCATGTGGATGCAGCTAGATAATAGTACATCTCTGTCTTCTTAAAGTCATAAATAGCATCTCTACATGCTAGCACATCACTCACCCATCTTACACTTCATTTTTATCCTATGAATAGATGTAAAGTCTAGATTTCTGTTTTGTTACACTGTTAATACTCTTTCTGCATCTGCTTAGTATTTTTACCAGCTTTAGAATTAGATTTTGTTACAGGAAGAAGGTCTCTTTACCATATCCTAAATTAAACTTTTATGCCTTTTCTGCCTGCATACATTTTTTCATCATGGATGATACTGAAAATATTAAAGAGTTCATTAAAAATTATTATCGATTAATTTTATTACAATAGCACTTGGAACCCCTTGCTGAGACAGGAGACCTATTGCACTTCACAGTGTAGGGATACATAAAAGAGTGAGTTTCTGCTTCAAAGAGCTGAAAATTGAACTAAAAAAGACATATTTCTCCTGGCTTCAATGAAACTGAATAAGGGCTTTTGTGATATTGGAAGCCCCATGTTTCATTGAAACCTTCTCTGTTTCATTCCACAGTTTCATAAAAAATATATATATAATGAATGAAGCAGGATTAACTATTCAATTTAAAGAATCTCAGACTATCTGCTGCTCTGTCTCCCCACTGCCTGCTCCTTTTGCTTTCTTCATTCTTCCTGTGCAGGAACTATACAAGAGCCTTATGTTCTCTCTGCAAACCTTTTCAAACAGATACATTTGTGTCTTGTCATCACATTTCTAATACTGAATTTTCACATTTCAAAAGATATTCTACTTCTCATTTTTGTTTGCTCTGTAGTTATGTGAAAATATTCAAAACTTTGAAAGTAAAGTAGTGAAAAAGAAAAGGAGCAAGGAGATAATGGCCTCCCATCTCTCATTCTCCTTTCTACCAGCTCTGTTACCAAAGGAGTTAGCAAAATGCTGTATGACTAGTGCAGCAGTTAAAGAATATGTTCCCTCTTACCACTAGCCTTGAGTCAGTTTTAATTCATTGTGCAATAGGAAGAGAAAAAAGGGAGCAGAGCATGTTGATGAAAAGGCAGAGAGAAGTCTACCTTTAGACATAAAGTACATTGACAGGTTCACAAAAGAAATCTTGCACTGTGCTTGGATTTAGTCTTATATTTCCTAATTTTCTGCTCTTGATCTAGTGATATGTTCCTCCAAGCTCGCTCCTACCAGCCTAAGAAGTGGGGAAGAAGTTGAAACAAGATGGGAAGGAGGCACTATGTGTGGTGAGTAGCCCCAGAGGGTGCCAGGCAAACTGTGAAGTGATTGATTAGTACAGACAGTGACGGAGCACGTTCCAGCCAAGTGTGATTGCTTCTAAGAGGAAACAGCTTTGTTTCAACTTGACTATTGTTCCCCCATAATCTATGAAGCTGAGTGGAATTCAAAGCAGCATTGGTCTGAGCATTAATCTAATACACAGTAGTTCCTTGTAAGTTGCTCTGACCTCCAGTGCCTTTAATCTTGCAGGAAATTTTGATTTGATTTCTCTCTATGTTATACCTCTCCAAGAAGACAGACAGTAGACATATAACTGAGGAAAGCTGCTCAGGCCAGTATTGGAAAGCCTGCTTGAGGCCATTGTGAAGAAAGAAAAGACAGCTTCTGAGGCTCTCTAATCTATTTTCTCTTATGAAAATTAAGCTGACTGTTTTAAATTGTGTAAAACAAGACACTAAATAACCTTCTGAAAATGAACTACTGAACAGGAGCACAATCTCTCCCATGATCTTCTTTAGCTGAAAATCAAGTTCCCTGTGGTCTCTCTCTGACACACAAAACTGTTATTTGGTATTTTGTGGAATCCAGTGAATTATATTAGCTGACTCAGAAACTCCATGAGGACTGCTTTTGTCTGTTCCAAACACCTGTCTTTCAGGGTGTAGCTGTCCTATCTCACTGTAAGCATGAGGTGCTTCAGTCCCAGATCAGTTGCAAGGCTCGTGATGCTCAGGCAAACTAGGGCTGGATGATCCAGACCCAGGCAACAATACTCAGGGGAGGCCTAGGTGCAATGTGAGAGATAGCTGCTTCCCTAGATTTCTTGTTGTCAGGACCTACCTGCTGCTCCTGGAGCAGGCTGCACCATCATATGAATCAACCTTCCATATCCAACTGTGCCAAGCTCTGGTAGAATTTTGTTCCATGAAGGGCAGCACCATCTTTCTTTGATGGGTGATGCTGACAAAAGACAGATACATGGTTGTGTCCCACTTCAATTCAGCACGTCTTGTTAGAAGCCTTTTATCTTACTCATTCTAGTGAAAACTTGGGATCTGTTGGGATCTAGCATAGCAGTCACCACTTTAATATTTTCTCAGGAACTATAAACCATTCAGCCTCTTGTCAGCAGCTTAGTTATGGAGCCAAACAGACTCTCTGAAAATATTTTAGACTGTGTATTTCTTACTCCTCCCCAAATGTTAGGAAAGTGAAAAAATAAAAGTAAAATCTAAAAATCCTTGAAAAATTAATTATCCTTCCGTGATAATTTTGTAACCTTCTATGCTCATCCTGTACATTTTTTAAACTATTCTGTAAACAATAATGAATTGGAATCCGTCATCATTTTTTAAACACTTTCTTTGTTTTTCCCCTTCTGTATTGGGAATTTTATTATAACTGTTGTTTCCAATTTTTATTGGGTGAATTTATAACTTCTTATGAAAAAAGGGACATTTTCTGACTAACTTGCCTGTAATCATGACTGGGGTGAACATGTTACTATTACACTCATGGACTATTTAGGAAACAGCACAGCAAGATGCGCTGCCTGTAGCTGCTATTCTGTAGCTTGGCAGCACCTGAAGCATGTAGATGAGCCCTTTCTGCCATGCTGCAGAACACTGTGCCATGTGGAGGGCTACAAGCCAATCTATCACACTAGACACGTTCTCTCACTTCACATGGACTCCAATTAGCTTAACTGTCAGTAATGGAAAATACACCAACAAGCTTTTAATAAATAGAGTGGTCCAAGAGAGATGTTTGGATTAAATTTGAAGTAAAGGTGAAGCAGGAGGTGCATTTCAGGCACAGGTGTATGAGGTTTACAGAGGAAGAAAGGAAAGTAGGCATAATAGGATGAGCAGATTATTTTCTTCATTGGTTTGCTTTTCAAATGCCTTAGATGCTTCATGTTCTGCTGTTTCCAGCTTCTTGGTGTGTGCCTTGGTTTAAATTTTCAGAGTACTCATTTCACCACTTAGCCATGTCATGTTACATTACCCTGTAGCACCACACATCAAAACTTAATAACAGAACAAACACAAAAATCGCTTTAAACTAATGCTGTCTCTCTTTCATTATTCAGCAATTTAAATCATGGGGTGCTGACAAACATGATCTTGGAACTAAATTTAAAGGCATACTTACATAAAAATTCCGTGTGTGTGTATAAGTTAGCCATTTTGGTGTTCTTTTTCTGTGTATTTTATTAATCTCTTGAGAGAAAAGATATGTCACTTCATACAATAATGAAAGGAAGAGGGAACAGGGACAAACATGAATTCTCAAAAAAGTGCTTTATAGATGCCATATACATCTTTTAACTCTGCTTCTTTAATTTTAGGAAGGTTTGTATCAACTGTATGGTTAATGTTGCCTAATTTTACAACTGCAATTTGTAATATCATTCTACCTCCATAAACAAATTTAAAAAACAGGAAGAAAATAGTCATGATGCAGTGGCTTGGTGAGTGAAAGCAAGATTATACTATTATTGTACAGTGAAATGTTTACAGTTAGTTGGTTTCCTGATTAAGGAAAATAGACAATCTTAGTAGCTTTTTCTTTCTTCACACAGATGCTGGGAGAACTAGTGTGAATGGCAGAAACTGGCAAAATATTGAGCATGCAAATGAGCACAGCAATAAAATAACCTGGAAAGCTGCTCACAATATAAGTTATACTGATCATTCACTTGGTATGTGTGGGTTTAGTGCCAATTATTTATGGTATTTCATACTGTGTTAATGAATATTCTTCAATAAGCTTTGGAAGGCTAATGAAACTCTGCTGCCAGATTCTGACACCTTTATTTTTGATTCTCTATCAGTTATCATGTACATGGGCGCAGTGGAGTATCATGTCTGTGAACATGGGAAAGAGGAGCAGACTCTGGCTCTTAGAAAATCTGGATTAATGAAAGGTTTTGCACTGATATTCTATGGAAGCAAGACAATATCTATTCTTATTTCAATAGGTGTCCTTCTGGAAGATCTTATAAAAAAGAACTCCAGCAGAGGACACATAGCCATTTAGAAAATGCACAATACATTTTGACTGCCTTTGAAACTATTTTTCAAAGCTATTGATGTTCCCATTTTGACCCAAATGGAACAATAATAAATATCCAACAAAGCAACTCAATCTGTATTCAGAGCATTTCAATACATGGAAAGCTAAATGCAAAAAGAAAGCAAGCTTGTGGAGTCAGACCTATAGATTCATGATATATCCATTCCCCACTGAAAATTAATGGTGAATGGCACACAAAGATCTGCAAGATATTTACATTACTGTGATTAACATATTATAAGCACATTCAGTAATGTGACTTTACTATTTAACCAAAGAAATAATATTTTCCATCATAAGAACATGATTCAGATGTAAACTTTTGCACTTTCTTTCATTTCAAGTGACTAACTTTACATGTCAATTTTCAGACTCAGATGAGCCATATCATTTCCCTACCTGCCATTTATCCCTATAGGAGGGACTTTGTGCCATGAATGGGCCCCTGTATGAAAAATACCTGCCTCTTCTGTGGACAAGAGGCAGTGGGAGGACTCCACAGTCAAAGTGTGAGTCTGGGTTTGCACAGGTGCTGTCTCCTGCAAGCAGGCAAGTATGACAGCAACAACTTTTTCTCTCTACCAGTCAGCATTCATAATCTTTTAAAGATCATAGTGTCTTCACAGCCTTCCTCTCATGGATTTTTCTCCCACTGTCCCTATAGTAAATACTTAAAGAAATTCACTGGAGAGAACTTCAATCAGAGCAGCAGCTGAGGATGGACACAGCAGAAGCTATTCTAATGAACCCTCCTTCAGATGCACACCAGAATTTGCATAATTCCTACTTAAACCAGAAATCCAAAGCAGATCCTTGATAATATACAGGAAAACCAAATAAACAAAACCAAAATTTATTGGGTTATTTTAAAATGCAGTTAAACATCACAAGGCCATAGAGAAAATTACTAATGCTCCATTCACTGCTGCTGTTTGAAAAAAAAACACACCAAAGTCCAAATTTAGTCTAAAAGTGCAGTGGATATGTCTTCGGGACAGATGTAAAGTGCTCTGAAACTAGTGCAGAAACCACTTTGCCTTCATTGCCTCATCTGGCTTTTGGGTCAAGTCATCCAGTATAAATGCATCTTTTACCTCAATGATTAGTGCCTTGCAGCAGATGATAAAAATTCAGTATCTCTTTTTTGCCTTGAAATTTCCAAGGCTGAAGAGTTTTGTATGATTCCACCTGAGTATCCAGCAAACAGCTTAGCACATCACTGTTTGCTTATGGGCAGTCACAGCTTAGCACATCACTGTTTGCTTTTGGGCAGTCACGCAGGCATTTTTCATTTCAGATTATCCTCATTCACAGTGCACAGCAGCACTTCCACAAAACAGGTACAGACTCTTAGAGCAAAGCAAAGAAGTGGATTTTAATTTTGAGTTGCAGCTGCTGATGTCAAAGTTTAGTGCATATATTTTGTTCTCATTGCTCTCTCATAACACCAGGAACGACATTAACTACAAAACACATTTGCTTCAAGTATAGCAAAGTAACAGAGAAATGTATTGTTCCTGTTATTTGAAATGACAAACAAGATCGTGGGTTCATTTCAGGAGCACAATGAAGCCAAGCTGCAGTTTTCACAAAGGAATAGTTTTAGATCCTTAAAGTGAATAGGTGTCCAGTTCTCCTGTTCTCTTTTGCTGTTGCTTCACAGCAACACAACAAATGAGTGCCTCCACATTGTACCAATGAAGATTGTTACCTTTTAGCTATCTTAGGTTTTGTGGCAGTTCAGGGAAGACGATTTGATGATCCCCCAATGTTTATAGCCATACCCCGTCTGTTCACTTGAACATGCTTTGTATCATCTTTTACTCATCTGTTTGCTCAGCTCAAAGCCATTACACTACAACTAACTACAGTATCAACCTGTAACTTGAATAAAATCATATGGGAAATGGAATGAATTGTAGAAAAGCCCACTACTGTGTAAAAGATGGCTTGTCTATTGAACATCCCTTAAAGTATTGTCCTGGTTTGAGTGAGAATAGAAAAAATTCTGTTTAGTAATTTTTCTTTTCAGAACAGTTCTTCTAATTAACTGCACTTTCTGAAGTTAACAGCCTGTTCTCACAGACAGTGTCTGCTTCTAGCAGTGATAACACCTCATGTTTAGAGTTACTACCAAGGATTGGTGTGCAGACCAAGGCCACTGTTGGATCTTGTGTACCATGTTGATTGGTGCAGAAAAGTGAAACGCTGCAACTGGAGGGAGGAGCTGGTAGGATAGGTGACCCTAAACTAACCAACGAGGTATTCCATCCCATAGATATCATATTAAGCATAGAGCTAAGGGATCCAAAGGGTCTCTGGGTCCTTCTCCGCTCTTGGACTGCTTTGCCAGCTTTGTTTGGCTTGGCTTGGGTCTTCTTTCGGTTCCTTCCTTGGAGTACCCAAGGAGGACTCTGTCCATTCTGCCTTCGATCCCAGTCTGTGTGTTCCTGAACTGGGTACCAGAATCCAGCTCCTGAACACAGCTCCCATCTGCTGCAGGTCCCAGCCTGGGACTCTCCTGGTGCCTGCTCCACAGCATCAGTGGTGACGGTGATGTAATTACCATCAGGGGGATTGGTTTCGATACTGGTTTTGTATATATTTGTATATATCCCATTTTTATTATTATTAATTTAATTTTCATTAAATCTGTTCTAGTTTCCCTTTCTAATTATCAAGTCTCTCTCCCTTATTCCCTTTCTCTTCCCCTTTGGGGAGGGAGGGGTGTTAACAGAGAGTGTCTGTTATAGGTCTAAGGTGCTGCCCTGACTCTAAACCATGACAAGTATAACTTCCCCAGCTGTCTAACACAGAAAGAAAAGGGCAGTGCTGCTCACCCTTGTGAGACTGTCATGAGTGAAGTTGTGCAGGCTACAATGTCAGTTTCCCTCTCTGCTTACTTCCCTTACATTGTTTTGTTTTCATTGGTAAAAATTTCATATTTTCTACTCTACTTTCTTTTTCTCACCCTAGCTGTTTTACTGAATAGGTGAGACAATACCCAAGATAATTTCACTTCCTGGCTGGAAAAAAGGAATACGGAAGATTGGTGTTGCTATGGAGCAATGTTAAGATTGCTTCAATCCCTTTAGTATCACTTTGGCTACAAATGGGTTGCAGGGGAAAGTGCTTTTCAGAAGCTGTAATAAACCTTTTCTTTTCTTTTCTTTTCTTTTCTTTTCTTTTCTTTTCTTTTCTTTTCTTTTCTTTTCTTTTCTTTTCTTTTCTTTTCTTTTCTTTTCTTTTCTTTTCTTTTCTTTTCTTTCCCCATCTTTGGCTTTAAAATGTTAGTTTTCTAGAAAAAGAAACAAACCACGACATTAAAAAGCAATAATGTAAACTGTCATAAAGTTCATACTGTATATCTGATCATTCTCTTTCACAGAGACATACTCAGTACAGCCTTCTGTGGGCATACACGTTGACAGATATGCATATATATGAGTGTGTTTGTTTGTACCTTTATATATATTTATTACACTCATACATGCTGTTGGAGATGGTGTTGGAGACGGTGTCATATCAAGGATTGTTTGTCTCAACATTGCTGTACCTATGTCAGTAAACATCTAACCGCAGACTGAGTGATGACTGAACCACACTGCTCAAGTTCCTGTTTTGTACAAGCTCAAGTACAGAGCTGATTCCAAGAACTGACACCTAACCTCTCTGCATATGCCCAGACCTGAGTCTTGGGAGCTGAGGGGTACAGAGACCCCTGAAGACCCCCCAAGATACCCAGAGATGGTATTGGGCATGCATACCAGCATCATCTGGTACGTGGGGTTAAGCAAAGCAGCTACAGGAATATGCTAAATAATTCTCTGAAAGGAGATGAATATTCAAAAGGACAGAATGACAAAAAAGCAGGAACAATGAGCCTCTGTGTGTAGCGTGTGCTCGTGCCATGTGCAGCATTGTAAGTGTGTGTGGTGTGTGCATGCATACCAGTGGAAACACTGAGAAGTAACATCATGGAACAAACATCGGGGAAGGAACACCAAAGCATGAAAGGAACGTTTTCCATTGGACTTGGACTGACAGAATGTTGCAGACCTGTGGTGGTAGCTATTACAACTGACCCTTTCTTCCTTTCTTTTCTTTTTCTCTCACTTTACTTTGCAAATTTTTCGTTGGTCAAATAAAGTCACTTGGCACTTAACTCCATTTTGAATCTTAATTCTGTTCCCAAGAAGATGATCAAAACCTCTCTCTTGTCTGCGACCAGTGCGAGACATTCTTAATTGGCATCACAGACAGGATTCTCAGTGAAACAGGAAGTGCCCAGGTGCTTTATAAGAGACTCTTGTGAGTGAGACATACATTGGTATGAATAAGGGAACTTTTTTTAAAATGTGTCCTCCTGAGAGTGAGTGGGGGGAATTGTGATACTGTATTTATGGTGAGACCCTCTCAGGACAAAACAACCTCCCCTCTTTGATAAAAAAATTTCTTGAGGTGCTATCTCCTGAGGGTGAATCAGGGGAAATAGTGATAAAGAATTTATGGTGAAGCCCTCTCAGGATGAAACAACACCCTCTTTGGTGAAATGAGTGCCTGCACACCTGTAGACACCTACAATCCTTCCCCCATCAATTCAACGAATGGAGATTTAGATAACTGGATGTCTTTTTGGCAATATATCACACCTGCCCCTCTCCCCAAGGGCGAGAATGGGCAAAGGATCACTGGTTCCAACTTCAGAGTATAGTGGATAGAATAAGGATATTGCAGAAGGAAGCTAAAGTTAAGCCCAGGAAGGGAAAATCCATCATTTGTGCAGTTTTAGGAGCGAGTTTGGCAGTGGCTGTGGAAGATAGGAGACAGAGATTGTGTCAGAATGATGTTGTCATAAACTCCCTGAAACTCACAGTTAAATCACTACAAGAGCAGTTAGAAGAGGCCAAGCAAATGTTAGAGGGAGAAAGAAACCAGAATGTCTTACTAAAGGAAGCACTGAGAGAAGAACTGCAGAAGGAGAGTGACTCATTTGCAGAAGTATAGGTGAGGTTAGAACAGAAAGGTATTAGGCAAATCTATCCCCAGGAGGAATTACAGAAAGCAAGAGAGAAAGTAGAAAATCCTCCTCATATGTATCCCCTGGTTAAGACGGAGTATTTATATGAGGCAGACAATGATCTTCCCCAAGTTGTTACTAAAGAGTTTCCATATACAGCAACTGAGTTAGCAAAATTGAAGAAGGATTTTGCAAGGACTTCAAAAGAATCTGAAACAGAGTATGTCTGGAGAGTATCATTGTCAGAGGGAGATGGAATCTTGTTGTCAGAGAAGGAAGCAGAAGGATATTGGGGAATGGGTGTGTTTCTAACTACTGACAATCAGCATGCCCCATGGTCTCTAATGCAGAGGGCAGCGTACTGGTCTGGGGTCTGAACCATCTGGAGAGGGGAGACCGTCTATCTATAATAGGTACTGTGGATGAATTGGTAGAAAGTGTGCAAAAGGCAGTTTGTTTGCAGATGCTGTATGATAGAGAGCTTAAACCTAACCAGGGATCTCCAATGATGATGCCTGTGGACCCAGAATGGGTGACTCCCCTAATCCTAGGGCTCCCTGTTTCTCTAAAACCCATCATGACCCAGATACAGGGGAAGATAAAAAATAGCCCTGTAGCATACAGAGTTACAGCTGCTTTAGAAGGAGCCGTGACTCCCAAACAGTGGAGGTCAGGAAGGAAAGTTTAGTCCTGGGGAAAAGTTGCCCAAGAACTGAATAACTATGGGAGGAAATATGGTCCTGTGGGTGGATGCTGGCAGAGACCTGAAACCAGGCCTGTGCAAGCAGCAGGAAAGGGTGATGGACAGTCAGTACCAGTCAGAAGGAAATCAATCCATTGTACTGATCCTGGAAGGGAAAAGCCCTTGAGCTGCATGGGATGGTGACAACTTGGAATCCAGAGAGGTATTCCCCGAGATTTAATGGAGGGGCTTCCAACCCAGAAATTGGAGAAACTTGTGCAAAGGTGGTTGGAGAGAAAAGTTAATTTTGAACTAATTCCTAGTGCCCCACCATTAGTAGACCTCAGGGAAGAGGTAGATAAAGGTAAGAAGATGCCAGGAAACTAGACCCTCTGTTCCCCGAAGACGAGGGGGAAACAGAGGATGGATGTTTATAAGATAACTCACCCTGAATGTGAGAGGGGATTTATTGATTACAGTGGCTGTAGGACCACAGAAAAAGACAGTAACCTTTTTAAGTGACACAGGGGCACAAATCACTGATGTAGACTGAGGCAGAGCAATGTTGAATTTTGGCTTCATTTAAAGATCTAGTTATCCTAAATGCTTTGGGAGAGACTCAGCTGGTACCTTTAGCTTCAGTAACAAGCCAGGGGAGGAAGATCATGTTAACACCAAGGTTGCAGTGGGTCATTTCCCTACAAATCTTTTGGGCATGGGTGTATTGAAAGACAGACAGTGGCATGATATACAGGGAAATTCATGGTCCTTTGGCACCTCTTAGATCAGAAAATTAACTGAAATCCCCTGGACAGAAGTGTATCTATTGGAAGCAGCACCTGCCCTTCCCCCGTCTAAGATTACTAATGTGAAACCATACCCACTGCCATTAGGTGCCCGAGAAGGGATAGCCCCTGTAATTGAGGATCTGAACGGGAAATCTTGCTATTCACCCACACCCTGTACAATTCCCCAGTGTAGCCAGTGTGGAAACCAAATGGGAAGTGGAGGCTAACCTTATATTATCTCTGACTCAGTGCTAATAATGGCCCTTTGACAGCGGCAATGCCTTATTTAGCTGAGTTGATTTCGCTTATTCAGGAACAAGTTCATCCAGTGATGGCCACAACTGATGTGAAAGATGTTTTTCATGGTTCCCCTGCAGGAGGGAGACCGTAATCATTTTGCCTTCACGTGGGAGGGACAACAGTATACCTTTCCTCGCCTCCCTCAGGGCTATAAACATTCTCCCACTTTAGCACATCATACCTTGGTACAACAGTTATCTCAAATACCCGTGGAACCAGGAGTTCAAGTTTATCAATATATTGATGATGTTTTCATTGAAGGTGAGCAAATTAGTTCAGTGCAGATGACACAGGAAAAGATTATACAACACTTGGAGTCTCTAGGGCTCCAGATACCTGAGGAAAAAGTACATGTGTTTTGCAACTGGCACGAGACACATGCATGCTCATGAAAAGATCATTATAGAAAAGATCAGTATAGATAACCAAGATCTCAGCAAGCCACTGGAGTACTTTCTTGTATACTGCCTATAGGCTATTTATAGCCATGTTGCAAGTGGCTGTAGAGTTTTAAGAGAACAACGAATTAAAGCTAGCAGTCTGCATGTAGAATGACCTTGGGTCACCTTTTACTGTCGTATGTTTTATAAGGGCAGACAGCAGCCCACGCTGATTTTGTCCAAACTTTTCCAACCTGCTTAACTTGGACAGGGTGTCGGTGAGGCTCAGGGTGATGTATTCCCCCCAGCTGAGCCAGCACCATATTTCAACACATCTCCTTGCTCACTCATGCATAATCTTCAGGAAGAAGAGGTTGGCCCTTCACTGTTCTTGTTGCTGACACTATAAGCAGCTAGTGATGGCAATCTGAGCAGAACCACACTGAACAAGAAGACCGCTGACAGACTTTCAGTCAGCTGACTCTTAAGTTAAAAGTAAGGCCATCTTTGTGACTGGAATCGTAATACAAATCAAAAGGCCCATGTTAATGAGTAACGGAGGAGGAATGTTTAGTTAACAGAAAGGGGGTAAAAAAATAATCAAAATGGCTTTGCTGAAGAGAGAAGTACTATGAGACTATAGCATAAAAGGTTTTCTACAGGTAGATGAGGTGACTACACCCATCTCTAGTGTCCATATTTAAGAGATTAATATTATGGAAAACTTTTTCAAGTTTAAAGTGGCATGCTGAGTGTTCAGTCCTGTAATATCACACAATTACATATCTACATCATGTTAGTGATGAATTCCTTTGTTAAAAAAAAATAAAAAATTAAATCACTATTTGAACAGCTTGCTACAAATGATGAAATGAGTATTATCATATTACCAAGTAGTGAATTCTAATCAATCAGTAGTTATTTTAATGCGCTGTTAAAGAGGAATTCATAGCATCAAAGCAGTTCCTAATAAGCAGATATTCATGATACATAAAACATTTTTACTCTTGGCACCCTTATTGGAAGTCTCAGTTGAAAAACCAAGAAATTAACAGAAGCATACAAATGGTGCTGTGACACTCACTAGTTCCTTTACTATTTCTGAACTACATTTTCAACTGAGGTTGTCTCTGAAAGAAGTTTCTTCAGTTGTGGTTAGAGAGCATTCACCACCATGCCCCGTGCAGCTCATGCTCAGCATTTAGGTTCGTAGTGTTATCAACTGAGTAATATAAACCACATTGAAATACCACTTACAAATCAGTTAAATCAATGATTAGTTAAATAAGTTTTAAAGCTTGACCAAATATGAAAAGGCCATGTATCCCACATTATCTCCATTTATTGGCTGAATTGCTTGAAGTGTGGAAATTGTCCTTCAGATTTCAATGAGCCAGATAGTAGCAAGAAGAGTTTCTTCCTTATAGAAGATTCTGAAGACCCTTGCCATGGAGTTGAGTTCTTCACATCACCATCTCCATCTCTTCCAAATATGAGGGTACCTTCCCCTGTTTGAAAGCTTTCTTCCAAAAGCCTTCATTTTCATATCTTTGTCTAACTCTTGCAGTTGAGAAAAACTGCACAAAATTTAAGATAGAGGGAAACAAGCCAATGCTATTTTTAAGGCTTTACATTTTAGACATATCCTAAGCCTGGCAAAAATGATTCATCACTTCATGCTTCATGACATTTTCCAGTTCAGACTGGCATTTCACATTAATGATAGAAAATGTGGTCTCTGTCTGAAATATCAAGAACTGTACTCTAGACAAGAAAGTACTTAAGCCTCATATGTACAATGAACAAGTGTTCACAGTCAACTTGCACCTACTTTTTAATGTTATGGAAAGATAATCAAGGCCATATAATGAAGTATAAATGCTCTTATTTTCCTTCATATTGGGGCTCATCTTTGTATTCTTGAATCTTTCCTTTTCACTATGATAAATAAAATCACTACTGAGAAGTTCAATGCACAGTTGTTTGTATAAATGGGTCACTATATTGCTACTAGGAAAATACGACAGACTTAAAAACTGAAGGTGGGGAAACACAAAATAAAACATCAGATGATTCCAAAGGCTTTTGCAATGTTGGCCACTCTTTCAAACGCCATATATTCAATATCATCTGCACCCACAAAAAAAAAATTCTGATATTTCAAAATCTGTCTCCAAAGTATAATCTGGGGGGCACAGTAAGTGCTCAAGATCTCAGCAGACTTTATAGTCCTTTTCCTTTCCTTCTTTCTCTTTTTTTTTTTTCCTGGTAAAGACAGGGATTTGTTCTGCTACTGCAGAACCTGTGGCAAAGAAAATCTTAGGTGGAGAGCAAAAGGATAGATCTACTTGACAAGGACAAAGGTAGACCTTATCATATTGCCCATAAAACCTCAAAAATCTCATCAGTTAATCATATAACTGTCATGAACTATTTAATTTACAATCCACTGAGCATTATTCTAGAAATAGTCAGATAAAAGGGTTACTATTCATGTGTTTGACTTTTCGGACAGAGTTTTGCTATTGTAATTTATTTTGACCCAATCATCTAGTGCTGCACAATGATAGCAAATAGGTAGTGACAATCTTGGTAGTGCAATTCATAGAAGCACAACTTCCAGTTAAAATGGTGTGCATACATGTGTGAAGAAAGGAAAATTGGGGTGAAGGAGAGGTGTTGGTGAGTTAATTTTAATGTAAACTTTTCTAACCCAATTAAAAATTCTAGACATGGATGACAAATAGGTTTTCACAGGAATAAGTAAAGTTATCCCCCTCTTTCACCATATGAACTTCTCAAAACTGCATGGGACACAGTAGGTTTATATGATAATAAGTGTGCGAAAAATCCTGACTGAACTGTCTGCCCTGAGCAGATCCATAAATGTTCTGTTGCTGTGTGGTCTGCCATAATAGTTCAACATTTTTTACCCATAGTTATGGCTGTTCCTTTAGCAATAAAATATTTATTTTTTTTATTCCAACATAAATGCAGTTTTGGTAAGGCAGAATACTTAAAGCACATTCATATTTATTCTGTAACATACAAGCTCTATTGGAATTATCCCATTTTTAGATTTGTCTCCTGCTTACATATACTAAAGCCTGTTTTATGGCACCATTCTTATGAATCTTTATTGGGTTTCTTCCTACCCTATGCCACTCATCCTAATCATCAAAATTGAGTATTAATGTTTCCATGGGGTTTTTTTTCCCCCCCAATAAGGCTTTAAAACACCTTAAAAATGATAATCACCTTTATGCGTGCTTAACAACTGGGAAAATGGAAAAGAGGGAATAAATGTTTTGCCTGTGGTCACAAAGTGAATCACAGAGAGTTTGGAATAAACCCCTAATTTTTTAAACTAGGAAGAAGATTTAATGAGTTCAGGGCTGTGTTGTGCAGACACAACCATCATGCTTCTATCTGTGAAGCTGCCATGGACAATTCTTGCAGGACACACGGTCATCAGTGTTGAGCCCTCCTCTTTAAAGCACAATCTGTATTTCTGATCCTGTGTTTGATAACAAATGCTGTAGCTTATCTGACATGCCTTGCCCACTTAGAGGAATTTAAAAAATGCTTAACAGGAGATGGTTACAGAATAGAAAAGCATTAAAATATGACAAGTAGAACAGAAAGAGATATGCAGGTAAAAAAGGAAATAAAATACATAATGATTATGAGAGGGTTGCACTTTTTAAAAAGAAATTCAGAGGTTTTATTTACCTTTGCTATTAATAATCTGTTATTTAGCATGTCACAGTTGGTCTTTAGTCCTCAACATAGATACATATATACTTAAGTGCTGCAGGGTTGAAAGCTGCATTGGATATTACTGTATTCTCTTGTTTTCAGGTAGTATAAGAAGATAAAAATCAAATTTCTATTATTTATTTAATGGTTATGTAATGAAGAAAATTAGATAATTCATGTCAATAAGATGTGGTAACAGGTGGTTGCTGTTAAAAGGGAATGGGTAAACCAATTGCCTAAGATGGTTTGCTCTAATAAAAGCACCAAATAAGGCATGGAAAGGTACCAAATGTACCCTGCCCTAGTGGGGACTTGGCCCTCCAGGACATCATCCCTGCTCCCACCAGCCAGAGACAGAGTTGTAAATATCCTCATAAATCTTAGTTTTGTAGTCTTGTAAACTGTAGCTTATTTTACATAATTATAAATCTTGTAGCCTGTCTTGTGTAGCGCTGGTCTTTGTAGATAAGGGAAACTAATGCTAAGACAGGAAGGAATAAAGAACAGTCTCCCAGAGATAAGCCAGATCACACCAGTCCTGTGATTGCTGACTCAGTGCAACTCTGCATTCTGAGACAAAAGGTGAAAAGTGCAGTGTGAGGAAGACTGCGGGCCTTCCTCCAGAAGACTCCAGCCCACAACCACCAGACAGCAGTGCGCAAGTGCCAAAGGGAGGAGACTCCTGATAATGAGTTCCTGGACCTGATTATAATAATCCAATCCCATATAATGAATATGTAGATAATGCTGTTGGATATGCGTGATTTAGTGTAATAAATGCCTGCGTGCTTGACATCTTGGTATGCATGTTGATGGAGTGCAGACTCCCCGCGCACCCAGAGCTGCTTGGTCATTCCCCACTAGTAATAAATTTTCGCTTTCTTGGTTTAAAGACAATCTTGGTCTCATTTATAACAGTTGTTCTTAAATATAATTGTTTATTAATAATTTTGAACTAAAATCAGAATAAAATACTCATAAATATATGAAACATAACACTGTAACCTTTGGGAGATAGGCAATGATGCAGTGTTTAGCATTCATGAGAAATATCACTGTTTCAAATAAATGTTAGTACAGGTATCATGATAGTAGTAATCAAAATGTTTAGTACTCAGAATGTCAGTACTCACCTCTGTACAGGATGCCGATTTAAGATTTGCCAATGCTTGGCTTCATGCATGAACTTCCTTAACAAAAATGGGTGATCTGGAAGAGGATGTTTAATTTTGCTTGAGATATTACCTCTGGGAAAGTGGAAATCTAAAAGGATGTTGTAGCTGAATCAGATCTGACAGTAAAGTGGAAGACAGTGAGGGACAATATCTTCTTCAGGGTTTTCTCAAAAATGCATATATTAAGAAACAACAGTAATAATAAAAATAAAAAATAATAAAAAAACCCCAAAACAAAACAACAACAAAAAAAAAAAACCACAAAAAAAAGAGAGGGAGACTAGTCCAAAAAGGTAGGGACCAATGGAACAGGAAATAGTATTGTGCTTTGCATTTGCATTCCTCCTGTCACCAGGATTCGTAAGAAGTACATCCTTGGCCATTAACTTTTATGAAGTGCTGGGATTCCCCCTTTGGCTTCCACTAGTCTATCAGCCCTGCAGCAAGGGCTGTCTTTCTGCACACAGGTGAGCCAAGTAATTGCTCAGTGTGATTCTCTAGTACAATGTTTTGTCACAATCAACATCTCACCATCTACCTAATAGCTTTGAGACATCCTCGGTCTGTCTGACTGAATGACCACTAATGACCTAACTATTCTTAGGAAGACATAGCAGGTTTTTCTGACAAGACTTAAAATGTTTCTGTTATGTTTACTACCATCAGATGTACAATACAGTGTAAAAGCAGCACAAAGCATCTGGGTGTTTTCAAAACCATTGTTCTACAGCCCTCTGGCCCCTCACCTCATCTAAGTAGCCTCTTCATTCACTATAAATTACCTGAAGTCTACAGCACTCTGGAAAGTACAAGTCAGGAATGCTGGTACTCTCCATGGCCATTTTGAACAATTAGGTTTTCAGAAAATAAGAGCTGTGACAAGAGAAAACTCTGACCATGTTAGGTCTTTTCTAACTGTTTACAGTAGAGCACAGATAGGTCTGAAGACTGAACTGCAGTATTATACTACTTCTTTCACAACTTCACAACTATTTAACAATTCAAAACTGACTGAGTACACAGTCTAAAGTATGACCAAAAAAAAGGTTCATGCTATGTAATATATAGATATACAGGAAAATAAAAGGATACCCCTGTCAACTGCATTCTAGAAAGAAAGTTTTTCAACACCTCTTCTAAGTGACTAAGGCATAAAGAAGTGAAACGACATGTCAACAGTGGCCTAGGGGCTCAATAAAAAAAAAACAAAAAACAAACAAACAAACAAACAAAAAACCCGCAACAACCACAACAACAACAAAAAAAACCCACACCAAAAAACCTCAGAAATTGTTGTTTATCTGATCCATGTGCAGGACCTTCTGTATTATCACAAACTGCTTGTGAAAGGGAGCATCCAAGGTAGGCAGACATTCCTAAAAAGGAAGTCTGGGATTGTCCAAAGTGCCTGCATAAGAAAAAACTCTTAGAAAGTCATCAGACCTTTCTTTTTTTTTTTTTTTTGTTACACCAGCAGGTTTAAAATCCAACGTGGATTGCAACCAGTATGACAATGGGTAAAAACAGAAGAGAAGATGAAAACAAGGAAGCCATCCTTATGGCTAGAATGCACAGAAGTGTTTCTAATATTCAGCCATTAAATATGGAACCTTAACTGAACAATTTCCTCTCAGCCAGATAGTCAGTAGTTTTTAAACAAACATTGTAAAGAAACATGGACTAAAAATTAGGTTGGGCAAATATACAAATAGCTTTATAAAAAGGTATTTTTATTGAAGTGTCTGCCCTAGAAAAAAACTGTGGGAAACAAGAAAAGGATGGAAAAAAAAGTTAAACCCATGGAAGAGATTAGGTTTTTAAAGATATAAATACAAGTTGTCTCTTAGAGGTTTTTCTCCTTTTTAAAAAAAACCACTTTCATTAGGTATTCTTTTTCAGTTTCTCCTTGAATAAGGTTTTTTAAAAAAGAAATCCCTTTTTAAAACAGCACTATTTTTGCATCTTGACTGTTAAATTCACTTCTGTAGCATGAATGCTAAATCTCTACATGAGAAGTCAAAGTTTGTTTTGGTCTTAATGAATTTAAGAAATAAGTGAAAAAAAATGTAGTGCAGTAAGACTTACATGAACTAAAAAAGATTCCTGTTGATACATTACACTGAGACTTCTGCAATATTTAAGACATCATATGAAGCAATTTATACTCATTCTGCACCATTTGAGTGTGTAATTTCTGTTTCCCCTCATTGCTAGATGTCACTGTACAAGACTAGCGTATCATTCTCACTGTCCTCTTTTAATACTGCCAGGCCACTGTATGTATGTTTGTGACTAGTAGAGAAATGTATGAAATGCCCAAGTGAATGTAAAAATGCCTCTTCCTAAGAAGATATTTCTCCAGGTTATATCAGCCTGATTCCAAGAAAGGAAGCAATTAATCTCATGCTTCTGCAGAAGATCTCAAACTGAGGGGCCCTGTCTGGAAAGTGGGGTACATTTGTCACCCTCCTCAACAGAAAATTCAGCACCTTGATTTCTCTTTTTGCAACACTGTCCTCACAGAAAGGATAAACTGCCCAGACACTTGCTGTCAAGGACCAGCAATCACAAAAGTGCTTCTCTGAGAAATTTGGCAATAGATTGTTTGAACAGAGAAGGAATTCAGAGATACTAAAAATCCTCCTGTAGCAAACATTCCCTTTTGATATGAGGTTTTTTTCCCTCTCCTATGTTAGGGGGATTGTTTACATATAATAAGAAAAAAATTCCATTTCCAAGTTTCAAAAAAACATTTAAAAATTCCCCCTGTGGGTCATCAGAGCTGAAAATAAGGCAAGCTGGCTGCCTCTGGGGCAACTTCAAGTGACCATGACTCATTCCATGATTACAGAAAGACCAAAAAACCTTTCAAATTTACTACTTGAGAGTCAAGAAGTTTCTCAGCTGTTGCATGGCAGGAGAGAGGAAGAATGGAAAGGCTATACCAGCTCTAGTATGAAATGTGTCTCTATTTCACTTCCCTCAGATTCAGTAGCCACAGGAGTTAATGGAGAAAGGTTTCTAAAACATTCTATCTGCTTTAAAAAGGAAGAATTTGAAAATAGCTGTGCACACCCTTCAAAAGACTCATCAGCAGAAGGAAAATGAATGCTGTATGTGCTGAGCATAGTGGATGCAGAAACAAAGATTTTTTATTTTTTTTTTCCCACAAAAACTTGACTCTACTCCTCTAACTGAGGTCTTGGTGTGATGGTGGTCTGCAGATGCACATGAAATCTGTAAGTACCTCAAAATTGTTCAAAGCTTTTCAACTAGTAGGTGGGATACTGCAACAATTCAGTTAGACTGAATATATGCAAAATGCAGGGATAATCTACGAGAATGTGAGACAGGGCTGCAGTTTGAAAAGACTACAAGTAAATGAATGAGAGCAATATATTTGAACGTGGGGCAGCCCATACTCCTCAACAGGTGAAGATGAGCAAGGTCTGAGTCTGCTCTTGTGAGTATATCTGTAGTTGCTTACCTACATATGAGATGGTCCTAGTACAAATTTCTATCAGTCAGACAGATGGTCCTAGTACAAATTTCTATCAGTCAGACAGCTAATCCTAAAATGTAATGCACCAGTAAAAAAGATAATGAAGATTAAGGTTGCTTACTTACAGTTCTTGTTCAGCCAGTCTTAAATCATTGTAGCAGGAGGAACTTTATTGAGAAAGTGGAGGGAGTTAAGTGAAAAAAAAAAAAAAAATGAGGGTATCAGACTTCAAGAAAAAGAATTACTTATGTCTTATGCAATCTTTATGTATTTTTGGATTTCTGGAAGAATTATGGGGGTTGGTTACTCAAAAATCAGTTCTTAAGGGAATTAATAAGCAATTGGTAGCATGATGAGTGTCTGTTTCTATACTTTATGCCTGCATGCCTTGTAGTCCCAAACTGTACAATGCTGCCCTACAACACACCACACAGTACTCGGGGGACCCTGGCCCCAGAGAAGCTGAGCTGGGCTGGGAAGGAAGGTTCTGCATAATTTCTGGCCTGATTAGCTGTGGAAATTTATAGGTGGCTGTAATTCAGTAGTGCTTTGGGAAAACAGGTGACATAGGTCACTTCCAAAGAGGTAAAAGTGACTCCTCTTCTGTATAGTCATGACTGTAAGATGTTTTTGGCTTTCCTGTGAAGCCTTGCACCTGTTCAAAGAAAATAGAGAGGGCAGATGGGACATTTATGGAGTAAGAGGAGCTATTAGTAGTAATGATCTGAGGATCTCTTTCCCTTCCTTTAAGGAAAGTGGCTTTGATCTCTAAATTGCTGTGCTTCATGAAGAGGGAATTGCTTTCTGCTCCTTCTGATAGAAATAATATAGTGGAATGGGAAAGGAGACATGAAAAGTGAGACATATCATCTGTCTAGTGAAGGTGATAGTACCTATGTTGTGAATATCATCCATAATAGATTGGCCCAAAGGAGATGGGAAATGTAGAAAAAGCTGAGGAATGTTGCTGTTGCAAACTGTAGAATAAGTAAAAACCTTTTTTTTTCTTAACATTAACTTGAGGAATAAAAGACTTAAGCTGCCTCATCAGGAATCATTTGCTGGAGACTAGAAGCCTTAAGTGGTCTTATGGAAAACTGAGGCCTAAAGCTAAGTCTTAAGGTAAAAGGAAGATAAAGGACGAAAGTGCACAAGCCAATCAAGATATGTTAACAGATAAAGGGGCAACAGTTAAGGGCTATTTAAGATGAACAATAGTAACTTTAAGAAGATACTGTGTTTTGGTCAGTCAGCTCAGGAATATTATTTTCTCCAAGGGGAAGCAGGAACCTGCCAGACATGCAATTATAAACAATAGTTTGTACTGTTATGAGGAAGGCACCTGGGTTAAGCCTGTAAACCTTGTAAGTGCCTAATTCATAGGGAAACAAGGGAAGGACTTCTGCGGATGGGAATAGGGTATAAAATGCTGAAAACTCTGACCAGAGGTGTGCCTACTTTGTTAGGACACCTACTCTTGCAAGAATGTGTAATACATTGTTGCTTCACTGGTACATCTAGTGCAAGTCCTTTCTTAGGACCTTAGTATTTCTAACAGAAAGACTGAAAGAAAAAAAGAGATTCTGGAACTGAAATATCTTTTTTTTCTCAACTCTAGCCCAGTTACTGCATCAACTTAAAATCTGACATTTAACTCTATGTCCTCTCCTGTCTTTTGATTTTTAAACATTCATCTCTAAGAGACAATATAATACAGTTTGCTAATATTTGATCCCATCCAATGGACTCTGCCATTCTGCCTTTGGTCACAATCCTTGTGTGTTCATGAATCCAGTTCCAGAATCCAGCTCCTGAATCCGATTCCCATCTTCTGCTGAGTCTAGACTGGGTCTTCCCCAGTGCCTGCTCCACAGCATCGGTGGTGATAGTGATGTAATTGTATTCATGGCAGTTGCCTTTGATACTGGTTTTCTGTGAATGTGTATATATTCAATTTTATTATTATTTTCATTAAAGCCATTCTAGCTTTCTTTCCTACTTGATAAGTCTCTCTCACTTATTCCCTTTCTCTTCTCCTTTGGGGAGGGAAGGGGGTTAACAGAGAGTCTGTTATAGGTCTAAGGGGCCACCCTGACCCTAAACCATGGCAATAAAATAATTGTAACTATTTTTTGTCATTAGGAAGTTTAAATAGATTTTAAGAGAAAAAATTAAAAAGGATTAATACATTTTTCATGTGGATGGTTGGAGGAATTAGAATAGAGGCATATTCCACATGATAGTTTAATACTATGTAGTAAGTTTTTATTACCTATAGAAATGTCTCATTGGAAAATAGCGACATCTTCCAGCATATGTTTTTGTCAATTAAATGATATAAAGAGGATCCCTAATGTCAATCAACCTGATCATTTAGTGTTAATAAAAAACTCCGTTCTCGTTTATATTCATTATGTAATTACTGAACTGTGTTTCAGTAGAAAGCTGACAAGCCCCTTGGAAGCAATAAAATAGAGAAGTTTCTGAAGATCATGTTCCAACCCAGCTTTCTGTGACTCTGGAATCTTTAACGCTTTTCAGAACCTTTGGGATTTCTAACTGACCCTCATAAAAATGATCTATAATTTTGAGGATTAATTAATGTTTCTTCTTGGGATGAAACATGTTGTCGATCAAAAAGTGACCAGATCTGGAACTTTGGTGAAATCTGGCAAAGAAATCTGAAAAGAAAACTGTAATGAAAACTTGTTTTCTAGCTGTTATGAAATAGATCTCCATGCTAAGAGACAGCGTCTGTGCTGCATGGGAGAAATCCAGAAATTCTATATCACTATAGTCCAGCCCTGCCAAGAGTCACTTCGTGGTACTAAGAAAGGTAAGAATGAGAGGATGAAGGAGAGCACACTTAAAAAGAAGTGACTATTTTCTTAATAGCTTAAGAGGACTTAGCATTCATTTCCTGATGATATGATGAATATTGCCTTGGACAATTCTTAAAACCTAAGGTTGCCTGAAGTATCCTAGCACCCTGATAACAAGCTCACAGCTGTAACAAATATGGTGGGGGAGTGATTTGTCCTTGTTTGTGGAATTAGGTACTTGTCAAAACAAACAAATAAATAAATAAATAAATCCCCAATCAACCAAACAATAAAATGACTAGGAAACCTTTTCAGTTTTCTGCAAAGCTACTGTGTCGCTGTTTATGCCGGGAGCGGAGAGACACAGCAACATATAAGTTCAGCAAGAGCAGGCAAAAGAAGCTACTTTAT
>JANVCC010000106.1:12198002-12346221 GCA_025345505.1 Todiramphus chloris collaris | reverse complement strand
ATTCCCCTTGTTGCTCAACATAACATTTGCTTACTGTGATACCATTAAACAAGCAAAAAAATGAGACAGCAATGACTATGATTCTTGTGGATTCTGTGTTATGCTTCTAGTTGGTGTCCTTTTCAGAAACAGGACAGCTGGGCTGTGGTGGCTGGACCCTGACTGGATGCTAGGTGTTTTCAGTTTCCACTCAGGCAGCGATGTCCTTCCATAATGTGACAGCCCAGATGGGTTTACCTCTGCACTGACAACTGGCCTTCCAATCCTGCAGCCTCCCCCACAAAGCATTAGCCACCCTGCATGAGTCTCTCCTTCAGTGGCCTTGACAATTTGTCCTGTGGGACTCCATACAGCAGCTTTCCACTTCTGATGATTTCCTACCACACAACAGGATCCACCAGTAAAAAAAGCATAACACCTTTAATCTTTTGGTATCTCATTATATAGTGGTGCCTCTTGGGCGCAAGTCACCTCTTCAGGTGGTGCTCCAAAATCTCTGCCTTCTGACCAGTCCATGATCTCTTCCAGGATACCTGGACAATTAGGTTTTACCCAGGCAAGCTCATTGCATGATCAATGCTACCCATTTGCGTCATGTTGCACTAGTTGCGTGATGCATGGACAGAGTGTTTCCTCTGAACATCCAATGAAGCACAGGTAATCGTGGTGCCAAGAGATGTGCCTCTGTACTAACAACTTCTGAAGAGGCTCAAATCCCCTCATATGCTGCCAGTATCTCTTTTTCAGTCAGGGTGTAGTGGGCTTCTGATCCTAGATACCCCAGGCTCCAAAAACCTAATGGTCGACCTCAAGTTTCTCCTGATATTCTCTGACAGAGGCTCCAGGTGAGACCGTGCTCCCCAGATGCTGTGTGGAGTACATTCTGCAGAGACAGTCCCATTTGAACAGGCCCAAGAGCTACTGCACAAGCTATGTCCTGTTTGATGTGGTCAAAGGCTTGTTGGTGCTCAGGGCCTCCCTCAAAATTGTTCTTCTGGGTTATTTGGTAGAGAGGTCTCACAAGATGACTGTAACATTCTGTGCATTCTCCAGAAACCCATAAGGTGCAGGAAAGTCTGTATTTCCTTTTTGTTTGCCAGTGGAGACACAGTTGCTATCTTGTTGACAATGTCCATAGGCAAATGACAGTGTCCATCCTGCCACTTTACTCCCAAGAACTGAATCTCTTGTGCAGGTCCCTTGACCTTGCTTTTCTTTATGGCAAACCCAGCTCTCAAAAGGATCTCAATTACTCTTCTCCCTTTCTCAAACACTTCTTCTGCTTTGTTGCCCCACACAATGATTCTGTCAAGGTATTGTAGATGTTCAGGGGCATCACCCTTTTCCACTAAAGTTCAAATTAGTCCAGTAAGGCTTACAAATGTAAGACACACAGTAAGACTGTGCTTCCACCCCTGGGCCAATAAATTCCAGGTGTGCTGGACACCGGTCCATGTGAAAGCAAACTGTGGCCTGCATTCTTCTAAAAATGGAATTGAAAAAAATGCATTAGCAATGTCAGTTGTAGCATACCACTTGGCTGCCTTTGACTCCAGTTAGTACTATAGCTCTAATATATCTGGTACAGCAGTGCTCAATGGTGAAGTCATTTTGTTCAAGCCATGGTAGTCTACTGTTAACCTCTACCCTCCATCAGACTTTTGCACTGGCCATATGGGACTATTAAAAGGTGAGTGGGTTTTACTGATGATGCCTTGGCTCTCCAGTTGATGAATCAGATCATGGATGGGAGCCAGAGTCTCGGTTTGTTCAATATTGAGATCAGTGCACTATACTAGTAGCAACTGGCACCCATTGCTCTTCAACACATACAGTTCCACAGCAAAGGGATCTTCTGAGAAGCCAGGCATGTTAGATAGCTGTTTGCTCTTCTCTGCATTCACAGCAGCGACACCAAAAGCTCATCAGTATTCCTTTGGGTCCTTGAAGTCTATGTCAAGGATACAAGGGGCCTCTGGGACAGTCACAATGTCCCACTTGTCCCTGGTTAAGCTTACCTTAGCTTCCAGTACAGATAATTCTTGGCATCCCCCTGTCACTCTAGAGATCCAGATAGGTTCTATGCCTCTATACTCTGATGTCAACAGCATATGGCAACAGCATACACTTGTGCATGACTGTCTACCAAAGCTTTGTAGCTCTGTGGGTTTGGTGTGCCAGGCCATAGAATCCACATAGTCCAATACACCTGGTCATCCCTTTCCTTCTCCTGGCCAGAGTCAGGGCCCCTCTATTCCTGTTCCTGGTCAGAATATTCATTGTCTGACCCTTGCTATGCCAGACCACAAGTCACCTCTTCAGGATCAAGGGAGGTCATCTTAGTCATCCCATATCTGGGAGATCATCTATTACCTTCTTGGGTTTCTGTAGTAACTATACTGACAGCCTTCTTGGGTGGCTTTTTCTTGACAGCTGTCTTCCCTCGCAGTCCACATACAAGGGCTTCCTGCTTAAAGGTGGGTTCCCCACCCCACTTCTTCATGTGCTCCCCGTGGTCACACAGGAAGAAACAGAATGCACCACATGGCACGTGCCTGGGGCAACCTTTCCTTCTAACTGGGGCAGGAGGGAACTGAATTCTTGAGGTATCCCTGATATCCAGTGCACTGGCCTGTAGGGATGAAGAGGTACCAAGACTTTTTTTCAAAGTTTTGAAGCCAAGAAGACATTGCATCCACAGTTGGTGTGTCCAAACCAGAGACCTTTCGCATATCCATTTCCAGTAGTACATCACCGCCAAGCTGGCAGAATATGATGCTGGGGCACCTTTGGTCACCCTTCTCCACATGGCCTGTGTGCATGGGACATCTTCGGCATCTTTGGAGCCCTTATCATCATCTAGATCATTACAGATGATTTCCAGCACTGCTAATTCTCTTAGGTACTGGATACCATCACCTACAGTAGTCCACTTTCCTGGGAGGCTAGAACTTGTAAGGTCTTCCTTGTATGGGTACCTTGCCTTCACACTGGAAAGGAGCCATCTCCAGAGACTGCAAATTGCTGCCTCTTTTCCAATTCCCCTCTCAATTCCCCAATCTTGAGCAAGGGAGCCCAGCTGTTGGGCTTCCTTACCTTCCAGTTGCTGAGTGTCAGCAACATTGTCCCAGAATCGAAGCAGACAGGCCTCAATCTGCTCACTCAGCTGGCAGCAGTAGTCCTTCTGCATATCCTGAAGTTCTCATGAGGTCAGGGACCAGGCAGTGTCCTCCTCTTTTTTCAGTTCTCTTACTTCCTCCTCCAATCTCTTCATTGAAGGGCCAGCTTCTTGATCAAGGCTTTCCTCTTCTTCCTGCTCCCTTGTTAATCAAGAGTACGTACACATTGGTCTCATGGTCCACTGTTTCTTTCTTACTACCAGCGCAATTACTGTAGTTGTTGTTTGGGTTCCTCTCTCAACCAGGGTGTCCTCAGAGACGGTTTGTGTCCCTACCTCAACTACAGTCTGTGGCAATTGATTCACCGACTCTGTCTTGGTGCAAAGACAAAGACCTTTATTTTACAGATAAGCGTGCTTATATACCCATGTTCTGGTTTCTATTTTTAGCATTGCAACTCCTCAACATTCTCTAGCTCAAGGCTGTTTAGCTTCTGCAGTTACGAAGTTTAACTTCCCTAACTACAATGTTCTTTCCCATGGTTTTAAGATCAATAGATCTGTATTGCTTCTCCGCTGACTGCTCAGCTCGTCTCCCACAACAGTCCTCTGAGAGTACTGAACTGTGGCTCTGTAGGTGCAGGCCAGGCCTCAGTACAGTGACAGAAGATGCTGTTTTCACTGGGGTATTCAAGGTACCCTTCAATTAGGTGGTGTGTCAATTTGACGGGGTTACTTGCCTGTTGTCCCAGGTTATAGGAAGTGGTAACTGTCCTGGGAACCTGCCCAAATCCTTCCACATACCCTGCCACCCAGAGACAGGCCACCTCAGGGCACATCTTGGTGTTGACCCACCCAGAAGTTGTCTTTGACACCAAGATGAGACCAGGCTCCACACAACCCACAGTGTGCCACCAGTATTAGTGAGCAATATGTCTTGGTTTGAAAGACAGGTGTCTGCCAAGGAAGGCAGGAGTCCCCCTTGGAATGGAAATGCAACCCCCTCCCCTCCGAATGCTTATAAGTCTGAAATTAAGGGGCTTTCAGGCAAAGATATGAGGAATAGGAATAACAGTTCTTTACTAAATATCTATATAACAAGGCAATCAAACAACAATAACTATGGCAGTAACAGGAAAACAGCACAGGGAACCCAGTGCCAGCCTCTCGGGGGCTCCCGGGGAGCAGGGAGGGCGCGATGGTCTCCCCACCAGCCCGGACCCAGCTCAGTCCCCACGGTGCAATGGCCGACGGAAAGCCCACGTCACGAACCCCCTGGGCAGCTGATCCCGGTGTCCAGCAGGATCCTCGGGAGGCAGCAGGGGTAGGAGGAAAAGCAGGAGGTGAAGCAGGGATGAATTCTCTCCAAGCTGATCCCGGAGTCCAGAGGATCTTTGGTAGGCAGCAGGGAGAGCAGGAGACGCAGCAGGGAGAGCAGGAGATGCAGTGGGGATGAGTTCTCTGCACCACGAGGGCAGCTTCTCCTCCTCGAATGCAGGGAGCAAACCAAGCAAGAGCCCCAGGGGCTGCACCCAACCCCCTTTATTCGGCTGGCTGGACCCCTCCCCCTTTGACCAGGTCCTTTTGTCCCTATTAAGTACGGCAATTTACCTCCCTGACAAACAAGTATGGAAAAATTCTTTAAGACAAGAAAGAAAACAGAATAACTTCCCAAAACCCCAACAAATATTAAACAGATCACATAAGGGCGGAAAAGAACCTCAGGAGCCTTCACAATAAATCCACTCACATCAGTTCCTGGTAGGGAGAGGGAAATGTAGTCCCTCCTCATCTCCACAAGATAGCTCTGCCAGCACAGTAACACCAACAAAACCAGAATCATGTTCCTGAGTTCCTTCATCCTTCCTACAAAGTAACTCCCCCAGCACAGCAGGATGATCAATGTCAGGGCAAAGCACATAGGTATTGTTTGTATTAGCATGTTCCTGAGCTTGGTAAAATAGGAAGATAAGCAGCATAAGTAGCGTAGCCACCAAACTCTGTGACCTGCACAGGAGCTTGCCACTTAATAACTACTAAGCTACAGTGGAATATATGTAAAACTGTTGTTGAGCCCCACATTGAGTGCCAAAAAGGGCTGTGGTGGTATGACCATGGCTGGATGCCAAGTACCCACCAAGCCACTCTATCACTTCCCTCCATCCTCTTCTCAGCTGGACCAGAGGGAAGAAAATAAGATGAAACTCATGGACTAAGACAAAAGTAGTTTACTGAAGAAGCAAAGCAATGCCACTCATGGAAACAAAAGAAAACAAAGATTTATTCTCTACTTCCCATCAGCAGGCTATGTCCTTTTTCAGGAAGCAGGGCTCCAAATGCGTAGCAGTTGCTCTGGAGGACAAGCCGATGACCCCCTTCCTCCTCCTTTTCCTGGATCTTATAGTTCACCTGATGTCATATGGTTTGGGTTAGCTGTCCCAGTTGTGTCCCAGGATCTTGTCCACCCCATCCCACTGCAGGGGGAATGTTGAAAACCAGCCTTGATGCTGTGTGAGCCCTGGTTAGCAGTATCCACAACACAGGTGTATTATCAGCACCTTTCTAGCTAGCAACACAAAGCACAGAACTTGGAGGGCTGCTATGGGGAAAATTAACTCCAGCTCAGTCAGACCCAATATATGGGCCAATATAGAAGTCAGTTTTGAATTGTGTTTTTGGTAAGAAAAGGGTTGATTTTTTGCATGGTTCACCACTTTTATTTTGAATCTGAGCTATAAAATATATCAGTAACCATCAAGTCAGAGGCAGTTTGCCTGTCCAAGCATCAGGCTAAGTTAAGAAAATTGCAGTTTCACATAATTTCCACAGAAGTGGTAAGGTGAAGAAGTTTCCTTGGGGTGTTGCCTGGAGATGATCAGGCTCTGTGAAAGGTTTGCCAAGTCCCCACAGCACTGGACAGTTAGCTGTGCTGCCTTTAAGACAATCTTCAATTCTTTTTTTTATGATCTGAGGCTCAATATCTCTCTATTTTGGTTTCCAGAGTTCTGGAGGCAGACATGATATTATTCACTGACAATGACATTTCTGCCCTGATCTATCAACCTAAGCCCTTCTCCTCATTCCCAATCTTTTAATGCCTTTTGCAATAGACTGCACTGGGTTAGCTACAGTAAAAATACATTACTATTTAACAGACTTTGGGAAAGTACAGCAGTAAAGGTGTACTGTCGCCAGCCTTGAGGCAGATGCTACCTTTTATTATGTCAAGGGATAAGAAAACTTCAATTTGACTGTGGCATTTGAAAGGAGGAATGCCACAGGAAAATCTGCCATAGAGTGCCTCAGGTACTATGCAGTTACTTGACTTTTTTGAGGAATTTCTTTTGACAGACATTATAGAGAACTTCTTTTTTAGATAGTGATCCCTTCAGAGAAAATCACAAAAACCTCTTGGGACAGGAAAGCAGTCTTAAGGAAAAAAGAATCTTAAATGGAGTAAGTCAAAGGGGAGAAAGTCTAGATGGCTTGCTTTAAAGGAGCACTATCACAAGAGGAACAATACTGCACAAAGAACTGAAAGATAGAAATTGTAGACTGCAGATGCTCTTAAAAGTGCTTGTCTAGATGAATGTTTTTCATCTGAGCTACATTGTGTCTCTTACAGGAAGATCTAATACAGTGAGTTAGATATTTATTTCCTTGCATTTCCCATAGGGGATCTAGCACTCTGCCAACACAAGAGAGTAAGAAATAAAGGAGGTGGATTAAAGTATCATTTATACATATTGCAGAAACTTGTTCAGGATTTCTTTTGCAACCATGGATATCCCAGATGATCAATGACAAATCAGTATGATCATCATTCTTAAGTGACATTTTGAACCCTCAGTAGGGGTCTTCTTTTATGACCAAGAACAGAAACTGCATTTTAAATTATCTAATGCTGGTAAAAGCAGTATTTCAAACTTCAGGGGCTGTAATATTTAAAAAAATCAAATCATAAGTAATTTCAAGTGAAGGGTGATTTGCTTTGATAGTAAATGCACAAAGGAGGAGGCAGCATACTTCTAATTTAAACGTTTTCAAAGACAGGAAATGTGATTTAGTTCATTATAAACTACTTGGCTCACTGCAGAAAGAAATTCTGCTACCTCTTAAAACTGATGGTTAGTTTCAAGGACAACATAATCCACTCTAGTCTCAAGCCTGTAACCCCTTTATCTGTAACCCCTTTTATTATCAAGAATACTTGATACTGAAGCTTCACTGGAGAGGGAATAAAGGAATGCATGAAGTTTTGCCCAACCAATGATTATGGTTGAAGGGCCAGGGCATTCTCCTGACAATATGGAGAGAAGATTGTGAGTCTTCACTGAGTGGAAACCAAACACTTCAATGAATTTGCAGACAGTGCTTGAAAATTTGCTGCACATGGCGGGGCTCAGCCGTGGTCTCCACCTGGAGGAAGGCGGTGATCACCACAATGGGTGTGGGAACCCAGACAGAGCTCCCAGGGAAACATACGGCTGCCAAGGTCACAGGCTGCGGGGATTGCCTGAGCCTTGCACTGGTAACCAGTGACAACTCTGATAACTGCTGTGTCCATTGTGAGCAGATGGGTGATCTGCTCAGCATGGTGGCAGAACTATGTGAGGAAGTGGAGAAGTTAAGGACTATCAGGGAGTGTGAGGCGGAGATAGATTGGTGGAACCACACTCTGTGACAAAGGCAGAGTGTTGAGGCTTCACAAGAAGCAGAGTATCCCCTCCTCTTTTGCCACCAAGCAGAAGGAGGTGACCAAAGTGATGGGGGGGAATGGAAGAAGGTCTCTGCTTGGGGAGGCAGACAAATCCCCTCTCAGCCTCCATCACCTTCCCAGATCCTCTTGGAGAACAGGTGTGGAACCCTGCAGGAGGAACTGACTGATGGAGGCATAGATAGTTCACCTAGGTCAGAGGTACCACCAAGACCAAGTCACCCCAGATAAAGCATCAAAACTGGCTTCAAGAAGAAAAGTAAAAGTCATTGTGGTTGACTCCCTCCTGAGGGGGATGGAGGGCCCAATATTCCATTCAGACCCACTTAGTAGGGAAGTCTGTAGTCTCCCTGAGGCATGAGTTAAGGATTTGATAGACAAACTCCCCATCCTCTTGAAGTCTTTAGATGATTATCTGCTTTTGGTATTTCAGGTGGGTTGTGATGATATCACTACTAGAAGCCCAAAATCAATTCAGGGAGATTTTAGGGCCCTGGGGAAGGTGCTTAAAGAATCAGGAGCTCAAGTTGTGTTCTCCTCTGTCCCTCCAGTGGCAGTGATGAATGAGGGAGTTATCAGGAAGAGTAATCAGATTAATTCATGGCTCTGGGATTGGTGTTATCGGCAGGTCTTTGGCTTTTTTGATCATAGGTTGATATACAAGATAACTGGCCTGATGGCAACAAATGGGATGCACCTGTCACAGAGGTGAAAAAGGATTCTGGGACAAGACTTAGCATGGGCCATTGATAGAGCTTTAAACTAGTTTTGCAGGGGGAAGGGGATATTACTGGTGAGTTATAAATGTTCTCATATATTTTAACTTTGTAGCCTTGTAAGCTATAGCTCATCTTGTGAAACCTTGGTCCTTGTATATAAGGGGAACTAATTCTAAGCCAGGAAGGAACAGAGAAGAGCCTCCTGAGGTAAGTCAGGTCACACCAGTTCTGCAGTCGCCAATTCAGCATAACTCTGCATTCTGAGATAAAGGTGAGAAGTACACTGAGAGGAAGACTGTGAGCCTTCCTCCAGAAGATCCCAGGCACCAGTAGAAGGAAACCTATGATAACAAGTTCCCAGAAATAATTATAATAGTCACTCCTATTCCTGGAACAAATTATATTAATCTAGTCTATATCTATGAATATGCACATTTTGTGTTATGAATAACTGATTGCTTTGAGATACAGTGTGCAAGTTAGGAGAAGTGATCCCCCTTGTGTCTGGTGCCACAATAAGCATACCTGCTTTATAACCTTTCATGGGTTGTAGAGTTTGTTTCCACACATCACTGGGCCTGCTATGAGTAAGCCCAAGGGAAGCATGCCAGGGCTTACAGGATGGTGTGCTAGCAAGGACTCTTTCTCTGTTCTCTCAGTGGAGACAAGGGATAGGCATGTAATGAGAAATGAAGAGGTAGTGGCAGTTGTTGGTGTGATGGAAGTCAGGGAAACATCTGAGAAGTGTCTGGTAGGAAATGGGACACAAACTCACGTGATCATTAGCTCATCTGAAGTGCATCTGTACCAATACACAAAGTATGAGCAACAAACAGTATGAGCTTGAAGCCACAATGAAACAGGAAAACTATGACATAGTTGCCATCACAGAAACGTGTCAGGATGCCTTACACAACTGGAATGCCACAGTCGATGGCTACAAGCTCTCTAGGAGGGACAGACAGGGAAGGGGAGGTGGTAGGGTGGCCCTGTGTGTTAGGGATTGTTATGAATTCTCAGAATTTATATAGTGTATAGTATAAGTATATATATAAGTGTAGTCATAACAAGGTTGAGAATGTTTGGAACAGGTTGAGGGGCAAGGCCAATAAAGCTGATATTGCTGCGGGTGTCTGCTACAGACCTGCCAACCAGAGCAGTGAGGTAGATGAAATATTCTGTAAGCACTTAGAAGAAATCTTGAGGTCACTTGCTGTTGTTCTTATGGGGGACTTCAACTTCCTAGGTATCTGCTGGAAATACAACACAGCAGAGAGGGAACAAAACTCTTGTTTGTGAACAGAGAAGGACTGCTGGAGGATGTGGCGGTTGCAGGCCATCTAGGGAATAGTGACCATGAAATTATTAACTTCTCTGTTCTTAGAGATGTTAGGAGGGGGGACAGCAATTCTGGCACTTTGGACTTTGGAAGGGCAGACTTTGACTTGTTTTAGAGGTCACTTGATAGACTTGGGAGTCAGTTTTGAAAGATGTAGGAGTCCAAGAAGGCTGGATATTTTTAAAGAAGGAAATCTTAAAGGTGCAGGAGCAGGCCATCTCCATGTGCCATAGGACAAGTCAGCAGCAAAAAAAGACTATCCTGGCTGAATAGGGAGGTTTGTCTTAAAATTAGGGGAAAAAGGAGGGTTTATGGCCTCTGGAAGAAGGGGCAGATGACTCATAAAGAGTGTAAGAATGTTGCAACGTCATGCAGAGAAATAATTAGAAGGTTGAAAGCTCAAGTATAAGTTAATCTGCCTTTAGGGGTAAAGAGCAACAAGAAAAATTTCTATAAATAAATTAACAATAAAAGAAAGGTCAAGGAGGGCCTCCATCCCCTACTAGGTTCAAAAGGAAATACAATAATAAAAGACGAGGAGAAGGCTGAGGTGCTTAATGCCTTCTTTTCCTCAGTCTTTAGTAATGGGATCACTTGTACCAGGGAAAGTCACTACCCCAAGCCAAGAGACAAGGGCCAGGAACACAATGTCCCCCTTACGATTCAGATGGTCCATGACCTGATGCTCAACATCAATGTGCATAAATCTATGGGGTCAGTTGGGTTACATCCTAGAGTGCTGAGAGAACTGTCAGGGGTGCTCACTAGGTTACTGTCCATATTTTATCAGCAGTCCTGCCTGACTGTGGAGGTACAACAGATTGGAGGTACGCCAATACAACACCCATATGGATGCTGAAAAGCTGCTAGCAGAGGGATTTTTCTCAGGTTCTCACAATATTCGGTGAGAATCCTGCTTTTCTCAAGCATGTTATGAAAAACAGTAGGATGTTTTTTGTGAGCTAGACTAACACATGGTGTTTTGCTAAGTTCTGTTTATGGTACATTGGAAAAATATTTTGAAATGTGTGTCAATGTTTCTCGAGGAGAATGGACATGTGGCCTATCCAAACTCACCTATGCCTTAGCTTAAGACATCATCTTGACATACCATAATGGTGTTAGTAACGTTAGCTGTAGTACTTTGTTTATTGAGGACGGTGGGAAAGATGATTGAAAAAGCTATTCAAGGGGTCTGGTTTGCCCAAAAATAAAAGGGAGGAAAAAAGGCATGCCTATTTTCCTCAAGGCCGTGTGGGAATAAACAGGGCCACAGCTGGCGTCCTTGAGAAAGGCTTGAGAACGGCAAAGGAGGGAGCACAAAGCAGAGAAGCGAGAAGATAAAGAGGAAGAAAGTAGAGGATAAACAGGATGAGGGTGGTAATAGAGACGATGTAGGATAGCCAATGATGTATTAGTTTAGGATGTGTGAACAGTGTGTGTCTAAAGTAATTAACCAATAGCTGTTAGTGGTAGTGTGGATACAAGGAAAGAAATCGTATATAACCCTGGCAAAAATGTGAATAAAGTAACCTCAACTTTGATCAGTGAAATCACAATAAAAAATGGATTTTAAGTGCAAATACCAGACATTTCAATGCATATATATTTATATTTAATGCTTATCTGATGTTAATCCTAAAATGCAATATTCTGGGATTACAGAAGCACTCAGAGGTTTTTCCTCTCTCTCTAAGGACACTGAAAATTCAGCTGTAATAGACATATCTGACTTGCAACAAAATACTTAGGAGTGCCTTACTCTTCATTATATAGCCCTTTCTCTTAACCAGTTATTCTCTCTGTTCCTTCTGTTATAAAGACTCACAAAACATAACTCCAATTTACTGAAACAACATTCAGAGAGGAGTTAGTGTTATCACCTGTATGACCACTTATTTTCAAATACAGTGTTAATATATCTAGTCTTAAGAAGAATAAACATCTCAAAATTAAAATGTGTGTAGTTTTAAAACAGATGTATTGTAGTTCTTTGAAAATCAGGGTAAAAACAGCACATGCACAGAGCTTTCCTTATGTAGGCCTCACCTATTGTGGGATCCTTAGGACCTCACTTAGATCTTTCCTCTTGTACTCTATACAAAAAGTATTCATTAACAGCTATACATATGTAATACTTACTTAACAAGGCAGAGTACAATATGCAGTTCCTGTCTCTCTACAGCTCAGGGAAATCCTGGTTCTGTGTTTACCGATATTAGCCTTTTGTTAGAAAACCGCAGCTTCCACTTTAGAAATTCTTCTAGATACAGCATTTTAATCAAGATGAAAAATCCCAGTTTTGGAAACAAGTGCCCATGGATGTTTTTTAAATACTATTTAATAGATGATACAGCTCTAAAACATAAAAATATCATTATGTTATGTAAAGAATTTGCTAGCAATATGGTAACAGAAGTTCTAACAGGGACTGATGTCATTGTATGGTCTTGATATGTCATTGTTGAGATGGACTCATCATTCTCACACACTACTTCTGCAAATGCTCCCAACCTATTGTGGCTGCAAGCCCTTTTATAATCCTTCTAATAGTAAGTGCCTACACCTTATTGGACTAAACAAATACCACCTGTCCACAATTAACTTTGGCAAGCTTGCTTTCTTTGTGAACTGGTGGTTCTTTCCTCAGGACTTTCTGGTCTCCTCAAGGGCACACAGATGTTCACTCAAGGTTATTTATCGAACTCACATTCTAATCCCTCAGACAAGCTGAGTCTTCCACAACAGACTGGGGATCAGGAAGAAAAGAAATTTCTACTAAATGATGAGTAGCTGAATAATTTTAATGCTTCCTAACAGCTAGCTTCTGTGGCTGTGCAGCTTTCAAGTTCAAAGACTGAATAAATATCCACTCAGATGCACCATAAAGTTTTAGAGACTTTTGCTTTGTAGATCTCTGGAACATTTGGGAAAAAACATAGGCAATTTACAAACAAGACAAGGAAACCAGAATACCTTATCAAAGACTTCCCTAAACTGAGGTATGCCAGTCCCGTGAGACATTATGTGTTTCTTGGCATGACATGTATTTTCAGAATGTGTTAGTTTAGTAAATGTTACACATTCATATTCAAAAGTTTTTCTGAAGGGCTCTGCAAAAAACCCCAAAAAACCACAAAAAACCACAATAGGTAGGTGTGGTGGGTTGACCCCAGCATGGCACCAAGTGCCCACCAAGCCCTTCTATCACTCCCCCTGACCCCCTTCAGCACGGCACGCAGGGAGAGAATAAGACACAAAGCAAAGGGGTGTGGGTTATGATAGATAAGATGTTATTTTCTACTTCCTGTCCACAGGCGATGTCGGGCCAAGTCCAGGAAGCAGGACTCCAGGAACACGTAGCAGCCGCTTGGAGGACAAAGCAGAATGCCCCCCCATCCTCCTCCTGCCCTCTCCCTTTATAGTTGAGCTGACGTCATATGGTATGGAATATCCCACTGGTCAGCTCAGGTTGGCTGTATCTTCTCCCCCATCCTCTGGTGCCGTGTGAGCACTGGCAGTGATAACACGGGTGTGTTATCAACAGCCTCCAGCTCCCAGTGCTGCAGCGTGAGGGCTGGGTGGGGAAAAGCAGCTCAGCCAGACCCACTGCAGTAGGAAAATCCTCAACTGGAGTAAAAGTATGTAGTTCCACATGACTCCATGACAACCAACAAAATCACAGAATGTTTAGGGTTGGAAGGGACCTCAAAAGATCATTTAGTCCAACCCCACTGCCAGAGCAGGATCATCTAGATCAGGTCACACAGGAATGCATTGTCCAGGTGGGTTTTGAATGTCTCCAGAGGACACTCCACAACCTCCCTGGGCAGCCTGTTCCAGTGTTCTGTCACTCTCACAGTAAAAAATTTCTCCTTATGTTTACATGGAACTTCCTATGTCCCAGCTTGCACCCGTTGCCACCCATCCTATCATTGGATATCACTGAGAAGAGCCTGGTTCCATCCTCCTGGCACTCTCCTTTTACATATTTATAAATATTAATGAGGTCACCCCTCAGTCTCCTCTCCTCCAAGTTAAAGAGACCCAGTTTCTGTTTGAGCAGTTCCCTATCCTTCTTGAACTGAGGGGCCCAGAACTGGACACAGTATTCCAGATATAGTAATAATAAATATAAATATAATATTAATAATATATTAAAGATAATATATTAATACATAAAATAATAATATAAATTATTATAATAATAAAAATAGCTGAAAAGCTGAAGGAAATTATTGCAGGGAAGGTAATGTCCTGTCCAGGCTTAACCCTGATAAAGAAGCTGAGTTTTTGTTTCTGGAAATAGCTAGGAAAAGACTGAAATATTTTCCAGGTGTCACTGAAGAAGTGAAGCACCTGTGTGCTTGAGTTTGAGACACCATTCTGTCCTAAAGGACAGCATCTGGACATTGGTCATAATCTTTCTTTGGAGTCTTGTTCACTGGGACTCTTACATGAGAAGTCTAATTTTATGTGCACCCTTGACATTTCCTCCCCCTGCAATAATCTTAGATTTTCCACATCTTATTACTTAGGAAATCTGATATCATGTCAGTCTTCTAGCATAAACTTTCTTCCATTCCAGTTTTCTTCCTGTTTAATTACAGCCATGATTGAAGGAAAATTGCTAGCTTCTCTTGTCCAGCTAACCCATTTATGGGTAAATTGTGACATATCCAGATCCAAATCATGTTTCTAAATTTATTAACATATAAATATAAGGCTACAAATGTATGTATATATGTTTTTATGTATGTTTGAATGTGCATGCAAACATACATGTATATTTAAACATTTTGCAGCACATACATCTATGCCAGTAAAAAGTGTTAAATGACCATATTTTGCATGGGACATTCAGTATTAAACTAGTTATTAATTAAATTTATTTGAAGAGTGTGTGCACTGTTCTGACTATTTTCTTTTTACTCTTGTTAAGGTAAATGTTTCCAAAGCTATATACATCAGCACTTTGGGAAATACAACTAGTTTTCATCTCAAAAAGCTTACAAGTGGTTTTGTAATCCCCTTCCAAGCAAAGGTTTACCCAACAGAAAACTATGCCCTAAATAGAAGTCAAAGCAGCATTGAGTAGTTTATAACAGATCCTTTAACTATTGTGCTTTGATACAGCATTATCAGAAAGACAGTTGCAGTTGTGTGATCTGAATTTCAGTCTTTGCACCTGCAAATTGATAACTGCTTTTGGCTATTTGGAAAGAATTAAGTAAGAATGAATTTAAAGACATGTTTTGTATCTTGTTTTTATGTGAATCAGAACTTAGGTAAACTCTGTCTTATAGCAAGAAAGTGATGAGAAAAATCATACTGCTTCTCTGTACAAAAAGTCAAGGAAATCTTCAGAAGCTTCAGTGGATAAATGTCTGTGACTGGAGACACACTGACAAAGGTCAAGCTAGCAGAGCAGAGTCTTGCTCTGCTCAAGGCAGGGACATCAGACTTCTGTTCTTAGCCTGCCACTCTGGAGGTAGGTGAGCCTTGGGTGAGATGCCTGAAGCTTTGGGACACCTTGACTGAGCCCAAGGGTGTCTGGACAAGCATCAGTTGTGTCAGTCCTATGCTGTGCCCCTTTCCCTAACTCCAAAATTCCTGCTGCTTCCTAATTAAGGTGTGAGCCCTCCTTTCAGACTCAGGGTAGACCAGGACGCTGCATGTAACTTATTCACCTGGTTACAGAAAATCCAAATCCTGGTGGATTTATTTCACAGAACAGATATTTTATGCTAATGATTTTAAAAAGTTAATCTGTGCTCCAGATTCAGGCAGTGACATATCTCTGATAGACACAGAAGCAAAACAATGAATGCTGATCAAGAATTTTTGGATGGGGAGCTGTCAAGGAAGTCTCAAACTTCAGGGACAGGCTGGTTTGCTGGCATGACTGCACTCTGACCTATCTGCTAAAGTGTCAATGTGCTAGCTTAAAAATTACTCGGCACTACAAATTTGTGTGCACTATTGGTGAAAATATCCACTTAAACACTCATATTTGTCTTGTAAAAAAGTAAGCATTCCTCAGGAATTTTCAGTTGAGTTCCTTTACATGTATGTATAAATGGGTGTGTGTATATATATATTTATATGTTATGCATATATATGTGTATGCATGTGCACACACAGATATGTATGACTCTTATTTCCTACAAATACAGATTATTTCCAACATTTATTTTTCACTGTAACTGCACTCCTTAAAATTGTAGAACCTTGCTTCTCTGCCCTTCATTTCTAACTATCAGAGCAGTGAGTAGAACTGTTATCCACACTTCGAGTCCTGTTTGTTGCATCAGAGCCCAGCAGCTCCATTCCACAGTTAGCTCAGTTCTTGCCTTAGCCTGGAAAGACACTCACTCCATCCCCAACTTCCCTCTCACTCCTGACTGACTGCTGAAGCTACACCAGGATGGAGAATGTAACATATAAAATTAACTTTTCTGAGGTGCCAAGACAATGGGTGTGGCAGAAATTTATACATTATTGTTGTTACAGTGTGCAAAAACTTCTCTGAAGCTGTTTAGCTCCAGAATCCAACTTCCACAAGGAAATAATAATAGAAAAGTTTGCGGTTTTGATGTTGACTCTTTTGTATGATAGAAAATTTTCTGATGTCTCTGGTGACTGAATGGAAGCAGCTTATACTGGTTTTTTTCCTTACTACCATCACTCACTTTTCAACTAAAAATGTCAATTGAATTTCAGAGTGAAGTCTGAATTCATCTGGTCAAATTAACCTTCTCAATAGTCTTAAAGTGAGAGCTGGCCTTTACTGAAGTGTAACTTACATCAAGTGTAAGAACCTAAAGATTGTTCTGCAAATGAGTTGCTGTCTTCAAATTAGGAACACTAGTATATAAAGATTTTGAATTTTGTCAAAATGAAACAGAAAAAAACCTTACTATTTTTCTCTGAAACCTGAGGTAGAACCTTTAAATGGGCCCTCACTTTACACAGTAATAACTGTGAACCTTCATCGCCATCTTATATGATTGATATATTATGCACTAGATTTCAATTTGAAGGTTATGGTTTTCACCTCTGTCTATGAAGAATTAATCTTGAGTATGATTTGTTTCTTGACTCAGCATTTTTGGAGGAAAGGGAATGCTGAGAAGAATCTATGCATGTCCCAGAATGGGGAAAGAAGAAAAACCTTAAATGATAAAAATGTTTTTTGATGAGTAAATCTAGTCTATTGCAAGCTCACTGCTTGATTGTGCTTTATATGTCAAATGAAAATGAGGAGAAATACAAGTGCAAATGGTAACAACGCTAAATTTGATACAAATATGTTTGATACATTTCTGGTTTTATGTTTGGTGGGTTTTTTTAGTCATTGTAATGCATTGCTCAGGGCAGCACTGCTATGTGCTCCAAGTTTCTACCTGTTCAAGGGCAATTTGATGCATTGTCCTTTTTGGTTTGAAAAATGAGTAAATATTGGTTCTTGATTTACCTTGATTAGTACCTCCTATTATGGGAGGATTGTAAGGAAAAGATATCCAACATCAGCTGCATATATTCAGAATAAATCTTACACATATGACACAATTGTTTTAAAAGCCTACATTGTAGGATTTGCAGATTCTCTGCCACTCTAAAACAACTTCCTTCCCCAAAATACAAGGGAGTGCTTGAAGAAATCCAGGAGCATAGAAATACATCTATGAGTGTCCTGGTTTGAGTGAAAACATAACTAATTCTGTTCAGTAATTTTGCTTTCCAGCTCAGTTCTCCTACTTAACTGCACTGTCTGAAGTTAGCAGCCTGTTCTCACAGAAGGTGTCTACTTCTAGCAGTGATAACACCTCATGTTTAGAGTTACTACCAAGGATTGGTGTGCAGACCAAGGCCCCTGCTGGATCTTGTGTACCACATTGAAGGGTGCAGAAAAGTGAAATGCTGCACCTGGAGGGAGGAGCTAAGAGGACAGGTGACCCTTAGCTGACCAACAAGGTATTCCATCCCACATACATTGTATTCAGCATAGAGCTGAGGGATCTGAAGGGTCTCTGTGTTCTTCTCCCCTCTTGGACCGCTTTGCCAGCTTTTCTTGGTTTGGCTCGGGTCTTCTTTCGGTTCCTTCCTCGGAGCACACAAGGAGGACTCTGTCCATTCTGCCTTTGATCCTGGTCTGTGTGTTCCTGAACCTGGTACCAGAATCCAGCTTCTGAACATAGCTCCCATCTGCTGCAGGGCCCAGTCTGGGACTCCCCTGGTGCCTGCTCCACAGCACCAGTGGTGACGGTGATGTAATTACCATCAGGGGGGTCGGGTTCAATACTACTTTTGTAGGTATTTGTATATATTTCATTTTTATAATTATTAATTTAATTTTCATTAAAGTTGTGCTAGTTTCCTTTTCTAATTGCTAAGTGTCTCTCTCCCTTATTCCCTTTCTCCTTCCCTTTGGGAAGGATTAACAGAGAGCATCTGTTATAGGTCTAAGAGGCCACCCTGACCATAAAACTTGACAATGAGCCTGTACCCTTGTCTACTAAGTGCTCCAAAGTAATTGTGACAATTTCCTTATACTGCGGATCTCAAACAGATGTTTATTTCAGCAACTTAGAACAGAAGGGATGATGTTGAAGTTTAATTGTCCCTGTGAAAATCTCAGTTGGAAGTGTATTCCACAATGCAGCAATTACTAATGATTTAAGAAATACAGAAGAATATATTTTCAGATGTTAATCAAGGAAACTTCACTCCGACTAAAAAGGAACCTTGGAAAGTGAATAGTATAATTGAAGAAAGGCTTCTCCCTAGGGGATTAACATGGGCATGGCTAGAATTTATTACATCTTTCCATCTTGCTGCTTACATGAATTACATGATTTAAAAATATGTGCAATGGAAGTATGCCTGTTTCTTCTCTGAGCTTGCCTGGCTTATAGTGAAGACTCAGGATACAAGAAAATGTATGAGGGTTGACATGTGAGCGTGTGTGTGTAACTATATAGATATATATAAAAGGAGGCTCCATCTTTTAAAGAGCCCCTTTTGTTCTCTTTCAGTGTAAGGAAAACAGATATGTCTTCGGTTGGCTTACTTTTACTGGTAGTATATGGGGACCATGAAAATCAAAGCAGATTTTGTCTATGGTGCCATTCTAATTGAGAAAGAGATGTTATCAGTAACATTTTGTAGTGTCAGTTTGGAATCTAGGTGCCACAGAGACAGGCTGAGAATCATAAAGAAATAAGCATCTGTTCAACTTCCAGTGATACTAAGCTATTTTATTCCTCTGGCACAGATTTATTTGTGTGAAGTGAAGCACTCAAACAAAATGTTGGCTTAGCCTCTTTTGGTTTTTTGTTTTTGTTTTTGTTTTTTTTTTGTTTTGCTTTGGTTTTGTTTGGGTTTTTTTTTTTTTTTTAATCCAGTGTCATGAAAACCATTTTGTTTTGCTGCAATTGTAAATTATTGTTCCATTTTCATTTTTGACATTGTGGAAAATTGCTTTCTCCAGGTAAATATTGTCAGTTTACAGAAGGCTCATGTCAAAACTAAATGGAAATTATGAGAAAATTTAGGGGCTGTCCTGAATGTCATATACATTTCCCACTACCATCCCGCAGGAAAAGAATATGGAGCTATACTTGCATTTCCAAGTGCTTCTGTATGTGAATTTGAAAGCCCAAGGTGAATTTCAAATGCATAGTTTTTGATCAACTTATAAAATGAAAAGTAGCTGTGTTTTATATCAAATAAGTTCTCCAAGGTTAAACACCTTGGTTTAAAAGTAGGTTGGTTTACATCTTTATATAGCCTAAGGATTTCCACAGAAAGGTTCAAAGGTCTTAATGAAAATTTGATCACCATCTCCTGAGAGGGCAGGGTTTTGTGTGACAGTTCAGCAATACCTGTGTGCTTGGGTTGGAACAGCCTGTACAGATGTATTTCACCTCCAAGCCAGAACAAAAATGAAAATATAACTTTTTTTTTTTCTGCAGCCTTATTAACATTGAACTAATTTTTGAGACTATTATATTGTAGTTCCATATTTCATAATAAACTGTTTATTTTTTTCCTATATAAATGAGCGTGAACCATTAAGCTTTCAACAACAGTATATAAAATAATAATGAACATATTTTTATAATGAGGGTAACTGTAATTGAAGAACTTTCTAAGTGTTGCAGTAAATATTCTCTCAGCTCTAAGACTGGACTTTCTCTGAAAAAGATGCCTTAGCTTGTTATTAAGCTCACGACATAAGTCATTGCATGAAGTTTAGTGGCCTAAATTTTCAAGAACAAACTAACTGAGGTTTATCTTAAACTTAAAATACTTGAGTCTTTGAGAGACTTTCACCAATGAGATCCATTGCATTTTTGCCATTTTTGTTACTCAAAGTTAAGCATGAAGCAAATGGGAAGACAATTAGAAAGAACATCTTCCTGGCTGTTCCTGCTATACAGGCCATCACATTAACTGCCTTCTTTAGGGTTCATGTCATGAAGGGGTAAGAAAAGGTCCAGTTCTCCTTCAGCCTCCTGCTGTCCCTTAAATTACCCAAAAGAGCTCCACAGAATATATGGGTGGTTATCCTCAGAGGTGTAATGTATTTGTCATCTTGTTTATTTCTAAAGGATATGTTTGATTTTCCATCTGAGGTGAAGGCACATAAATGTACAGCATTTGGTGCTTCCGATTAGTAGCCTTTCTGGTCCAAAATCCAACATCAAAACCTAACAAACATCTCTTCAGGGTTTAGCTGAATTACCAGGAAAAGGGAACAAATCTTCTTCATGCACTCTAGAAAGAATTCCTTCTCTCTCTTTTTTTCCTCAGCCTTTAGGAACACAGATATGTAGGGATTAGCTGCTCAGGGGAGCAGACATTTATTTGTTCATATGTCAGTTTAACAAAGGAAGCAGAATGGACTTCTAGAAAAAGAATATCAGAAAGAGGTGAGGACATGATAAAACCCACTAAGTGATGATTCATAAAATTAAGTGATTATTTATCAATTCCACCTCCCACATGCATCTACCCACCATGCTTCAGTATGTTTGGGTTTTTTTTAACCTGTTCATCTCACAAAATATGAATCAGGATCCAGGGAAATATTTATTTAATTAACTGTCTTCAGGCTGAGACAAAAAGAAAAAGCCTCTTATATCAAAATATATTAAAAATAAGGATGATACCACAACAAAGTGATTGTGTCAAGGACCTGAACTTTTGTGTGGAGCCCTCCTTAATATTGGTTTGCTTTTTCTGTTTCACTGCTTTTACTGTAGTGTTGTACTGTCAAACTGCAGAACGAAGGCCTCAGGCAAATTATGTTCGTTTTCACCAGACACCCTGCCCAGCACACTGTGATTAGCACCTCTAGATTCAGAGATTAGCAATTTGGACTGGTAATTTGGATTTTTGAGCTGACAGCTCTGGTATGCACATTAGTGTGAGTATCATCCTCTTTAATGTTACTTTTAAATCTTTAATAAACTGATTGTGATAAATGGTCTGGGTATTTATCTCCTTCCTCAAGAGAGGATTCTGTAAGTGAATTCAATCATTTGAGGAGGGCCAGACTTGCCTGACAAAGGTTCAGGTCCCATTTAGCACAGGGTCAATTTCTTTGCATAACTTACACCCCTTCCAGAGTTGCCATAAGGGTCCATTTTCTCCACCATCATATAGAGGACTAGCTTCCACATCTTGGTGCAAAAAACAGTTCTGCTGAAAGGATCCCCAGCAGCCCTGAGGACCTTTGTCCTGGTTTGAGTGAAAACAGAACTAATTCTGTTCAGTAATTTTACTTTTCAGCTTGGTTCTTTTAATTAACTGCACTGTCTGAAGTTAGCAGCCTGTTCTCACAGACAGTGTCTGCTTCTAGCAGTGATAACACTCCATGTTTAGAGTTACTACCAAGGATTGGTATGCAGACCAATGCCACTGCTGGGTCCTGTGTACCACATTGGGGGGTGCAGGAAGTGAAAAGCTGCACCTGCGGGGAGGAGCGGACAGGACGGGTGACTCTAAACTGACCAACGAAGGATTCCATCCCATATATGCCATATTTGGTCTAGAGCTGAGGGACCTGAAGGGTCTCTGGGCTCTTCTCTCCCCTCTTGGACTGCTTTGCCAGCTTTTACTTGGCTTGGCTCGCGTCCTCTTTCGGTTCCTTCCTCAGAGCACCCAAGGAGGACTCTGTCCGTTCTGCCTTCGATCCCAATCTGCGTGTTCCTGAACCCGGTACCAGAATCCAGCTCCTGAGCACAGCTCCCGTCTGCTGCAGGGCCCAGTCTGGGACTGCCCCAGTGCCTCCACAGCATCAGTGCTGACGGTGATGTAATTACCATCACGGGGGTTGGGTTCAATACTGGTTTTGTATATGTTTGTATATATTCCTTTTATAATTATTAATTTCATTTTCTATCTGTTCTAGTTTCCTTTTCTAATCGCTAAGTCTCTCTCCCTTATTCCCTTTCTCTTCCCCTTTGGGGAGGGAGGGAGGTTAACAGAGCGCATCTGTTATAGGTCTAAGGGGCTGCCCTGACCCTAAACCATGACAACCTTCAATGTAAGTAACCATTTTCTTCTCCTGAGTCTCTGGATGTGCAAGCATTCACATTATTTATTCCTGGTTAAGAGATAACTAGGTATTTTTCTTCAGAAGGGCACTCATTTCTGCTTGTCTCATTGAAGAAAAATTCCTCTGAAGTCAACAGAGAGATTTCAAGCAAATCAGAATACAGCTAATAGTTGTCTCTTGCAAGAGCCCATTGTAAAATCTCAGGAAAAGTTTTGTTAGTTATGTAAATTATACTAAATTACTGTTGTACTGTGTGACTCCTCTTGCCGCTCCAGCATTTATCCTAAAAATAATATTTGTCACATTTAGATTACCATACAAATCACTCCGTCTCACTTTGCATTGTTGTCTTTGTTTGAAAGACAGGTGTCAGCCAAGGAAGGCAGGAGCCCCCCTTGGAATGGCAAATGCAATCCCCTCCCCTGCAAATGCTTGTAATTTTGAAATTAAGGGGCTTTCAGGCAAAGATGAGGGATAGGAATAACCGTTCTTTACTAAATATATATATAAAACAAGGCAAACAAACAACAATAACTATGGCAGTGAAGTGAGGGGGACAGTATTCTGCTTGAAAGGTAATAAAGCAAGTTGAGCAACCATTGTTATCCTGGGGCATCCTGAGATAAACAGGAGACAGGATGCTGAGGCCTTGAGACAAGCTTGATGGGCCTTAGCTCATCTTGCATGGCTTGTAGATAAGGGAAGATTACTCCAAGACAGGGAGGAATAAAGAAGAGCCTCCCCCCAGTCTTGTGATCTCTGACTCATCGCAACTCTGCATCCTGAGACAATATCATGAATATGTAACTAACTCTGTTAAATATGTATGCTTTGGTGTAATAAATACCTGCTCGATGGACACTTCGGGGTGCAAGTTAGGAGGAACGATCCCCCTTGCACCCGGCACCGTAATAAACATACCTGCTTTATAACCTTTTACCGGTTGTAGAGTTTGTTTTCCGCACGTCAGCAGTAACAGCAAACAGCACCAGGAACCCAGTGCCAGCCTCTCGGGGGCTCCCGGGGAGCAGGGAGGGCGCGATGGTCTCCCCGCCGCTCCAGAGCCAGCTCAGTCCTCACGTGGCAATGGCTGACGAAAAGCCCGCGTCACAAACCCCCTGGGCAGCTGATCCCGGTGTCCAGCAGGATCCCTGGGCGACAGCAGGGGTAGAAGGAGAGCAGGAGATGCAGTGGGGAAGACTTCTCTCCACCACGAGGGCAGCTTCTCCTCACCTCGAATGCAGGGAGCAAAAACAAGAGCCCTAAGGGCTCCACCCAACCCCCTTTATTCGGCTGGCTGGACCCCTCCCCCTGTGGCCAGGTCCTTTTGTCTCTCTTAAGTACAGCAGTTTATCTCCTTGACGAACAAGTATGGAAAAATTCTTTAAGAGAAGAAGGAAAACAGAAGAACTCCCTAAAACCCCAACTATTTAATGCCATGTCCAAGCTATTAAAAAATGCAAAAATGCTATTCAAAAATAGTAGCTCTAGGCTTGAAAAAATTATCTGAAATTTGCTGTGCAGTTATAAACTCATCAACATATCACAGAGGAGAATATTTTGCCCCCTTCGCACACAAACATGCACTTTTTTGCCTGGTGCCTGTCATGAGGAGCAGCTGTGAATTCCCAGAGAGAGAAACCCACTGTGAAATGTAAAATCAAGTGTTTCATGCAGTACCCTGGTCTTTCTATCCTTAATAGGAAAAGCCTTGCAGAGGACACCGAGCACACTAGCTAGAAAAGATACAAACCACTCTCAAGTGGAGTAAATGTCAGTTTAGGAAGAAAGCTTTTTTGTGCCGATGGTCATTTTTTCATGAGGCAGGTGGCTCATTTGCTTTCATGTCAACACAAGGAGATGCCAAACCTTTCTCGTCTGTGAGCATTTTTTGTACAGAAAGAGCAGAACGGATCTTTTCCAGATGCATCTCCAAACTACCTCTTCCCTCCAGATACCTGCTGGGTGCCTGTAACTGGGACTCTTAATGCCTTTCTCTCCAGAAACTCCATTGCTGCTGCTGCTGCTCCTCTGATTGACAAAGGGAGGAAACACTAAAAGAGGAGCTTTGCAGTCTCCTTCCTTCGACAGAGTGGGTGCCTCCTTTCCTTCCCTGCTGTGATCTGTTCCTGTGTGTTGAGCACATGCCACAGGGCACAACTCTGCTGAAAACAGAATGGTTCTGCTCACTTGGCTCCCTGGGAGCCTTTGCCAGAGCCTGCCTAGAGCGCCTATCATTTTAGAAATCAGTATTTGGGAGTTGCAGAGAAGCAGGCAGGGAATCAAGCTAAACAACACTAGACACAATTTTATTCCCCTGGGGTATTCAGGGCACATCTTGTATTCAGAGAGGCTTTATTTATCTATGATCATCTTTCTATGCTGAAAGTTGCTTGCTCTTTTTTTTTTTTTTTTTTCCCTACCCTGCAGGTAGACAAACAGGTTCAAAGACATGTACAAACTATATATGAACCAGTGCTCACGCACAGAAGACAAACTCCACAACTTCTCTACTTGTAAAGTAGGTATGTTTATTCAGCACTGGGCAGCACGGGGGGTCACCCCTCCACAAGTGTGTGCACCCCACCGATCAACCATCCCATATTTATTCCACTTAATAATACATATTCACAATAACCAATACATATTCATGATCTTTCCCTGAAAAGGCGTCCTTAGTTCCAAGAAATCATTTCCATATGCTCCACCTTCAGCTTCTCCTTTTGCACATGTGCCATACCTCCTGGTGGTCGTGGCCTGGGGTCCTTGGGAGGAAGGCCTATGTCTTCCTACTTATGCACTTTTCACCTTGACCCAAAATTTGTCTCTGTTCCAACCTCAAGGCTGGCTTCAGCTTGGTCTTCTAACTGATTAAGCCATCCTATCCTTTCGTATCTATTGTTTCCTTGCCCCCTTGCAGCGTCCCTTTTCTTGCTTGGATTCACACGTATGCAATGGTTAATTAATATTAGTCTTTTCTAAGCTATATTGGCTAATACAAGTCTTTCTTATTTAGATAGTATTTAATTCACACAATGCTCAAAAGGTATAGCTTAAAGATATGGCGTTAGCTAGGTAAGTTACCTATCCCACCACCTCAATAAAATCGTTATTATGGCCAAGTACAATCTTACATCTGGGAAGTGTTTAGCCTGGAGACGTGCATTTTCCCTATGTTTTTCCTAAAAGTGAAACATACAGCAATGCAAGTAATCTTTCACCAGTGTGAAAATTATGACCAGACTTCAGCTTAAAGTCTGAAGGCTGTGAGAATACTTAGTGAACATTCAATTTATCATGCCTATCTTGAGGCATCTTTTTGAGTTGTCTTAACACCTTGGGCACCTTGAATTCCTTCTCTGGGTGATAGGTCTTTACTAGAGGAGTCACCCTGATTTTCATTTCAATCTTTTTCTTGATTATTGACACAAAACTGATTGCTTAAGTGACACGTTAGAGGACTCTAGGCTTTTGTAAATGTTTACTTTTAAAGGGTGGATAGAGAGTTTTGTTCAGTTTTGATGTGCTTTGCTGTTCTCTTGGTTTGTACACAGCCAACATCTGTTCTTCTATTTGATTTTGATTTATTTTGTGGCTGTGATCACCCTTGTTTTGTGCTTTTCTATCAGAAGAAAGATGTGTGAGCCTTCAAGAAGCCAGTGCTGAAGAGTCATCACAAATTCTTTGACTGTGATGAGTTATTGCCTATTAGATATTGTTAGTGTAGAAAATGATGAGGAATGTTGCTGTTGCAAACTGTAGAATAAGTATAATTTTTATTTTTTTTTTAATATTATTTTGGGGAATAAAAGACTTAATCTGCCTCGTCAAGGATCATTTACCAAAGACTAGAAGCCTTAAGTGGTCTTATGGGAAACTGAGACCTAAAGCTAAGTCTTATGGTAAAAGGAAGACAGAGGACAAAATTGCACAAGCCAATCAAGATATATTAACAGATAAAGGGGCAACAGTTAAGGGCTATCTAAGATGAACAATAGTAACTTTAGGAAGATACTGTGTTTTGCTCTGTAAACTCAGGAATATTATTTTCTCCAAGGGGAAGCAGGAACCTGACAGACATGCAATTACAAACTATTAAGTACTGTTATGAAGAAGGTGCCTTGGTTGAGTCTGTAAACCTTGGAAGTACCTAGTTCATAGGGAAACAATGGGAGCACTTCTGCGGACAGGTATAAAATGCTGAAAACTCTGACCAGAGGTGTGCCTACTTTGCTAGGACATCTGCTCTTGCAAGAATGTATAATAAATTGCTGTTTCACTAGTACGTCTACTGTGAGTCCTTTCTTAGAACCTTTGGCATTTTTAACAGTGTGGGGGCTCGTCTGTGAGAGATGTCATTGCCGTGAGGGGCTCCTGCTGATGAATGACAGGGAGATGGGTCCAGTTGATTTCAACGGTCTCATGTATCATCGACTGGGGTTCCAGCAGTGGACTGACCAAATCCTGAGACCAATTTTAAATGTAGAGCTAGTGAACAAGAGGGGAGGAAACTAGGCACTGTCATAATGACCAGGGCAGAGCCTGGATCCCTGATTCCTTCTTTCCATGAGGGAAACGGCCAGAGAAAGGAAATGCAAAATGTGAGTTTGTTGTTCAAAAGTCTCAGAGTGACAGAATGGAAAATAAGGATAGCCAGTTTAAAAATAAAATTGGGAGCAGAGAGAGAAGCTCCAGGAACATTTATTAGTTCCACACTCAGAAGTACAGGAGTAAGGAATTTTAAAAAGGAAATGAAACCTTTAATTGAGTATCCCATGGGACTAGCTGAACAGCTGGATCAATTCCTGGGACCTAATTTTTACTCCTGTATTGAGATGATGTCCATAATGATTATTTTGCTTTTACTGGGGATGAAAGAGGAATGATTAGGTGGGCAGCCATGCAGAAATGGGAAAAAAAGAAACCCGCCTTGCCAGGGAGTCATCCCAGCTGAACAAAAATTTCCTAATTCAGACCCAAACTGCAATAATAATGATCCTCTACATCAGGCTAACATGAAAGATTTGAGAGACCTAATAATAGCATATATAAAGGAAGCTGCTCCTAAGTTTCAAAACATTACTAAAGCTTTTGAGACTGAGCAGGAAAAAGATGATACACCCTCAGAATTTTTACAACAGCTGAGAGACCAGATGAGGAAATATTCGGGTACGAATCCTGAGATCCAGTAGCACAAGGTCTTCTGAAGGTCCCTTTCATGACCAAAGCATGGCCTGGTATTAGGAGGGAGGTTGTCCTGGTTTAGGGTCAGGGCAGCCCCTTAGACCTATAACAGACGCTCTCTGTTAACCCCCCTCCCTCCCCAGAGGGGAAGAGAAAGGGAATAAAGGAGAGAGACTTAGCGATTAGAAAAGGAAACTAGAACAGCTTTAATGAAAATGAAATTAATAATTATAAAAATGGAATATATACAAATATATACAAAACCAGTATCGAATACAACCCCTCTGATGGTAATTACATCACCGTCACCACTAATGCTGTGGAGGCACTGGGGCAGTCCCAGAGTGGGCCCTGCAGCAGACGGGAGCTGTGCTCAGGAGCTGGATTCTGGTACCGGGTTCAGGAACATGCAGATCGGATTGCAGGCAGAATGGGCAGAGTCCTCCTCAGGTGCTCCGAGGAAGAACTGAAAGAGGACCCAAGCCAAGCCAAGCAAAAGCTGGTAAAGCAGTCCAAGAGGGAAGAAAAAGAACTCAAAGACCCTTCAGATCCCTCAGCTCTAAACCAAATATGACATATATGGGATGGAATACCTCATTGGTCAGTTTAGAGTCACCCATCCTGTCCGCTCCTCCCTGAAGGTGCAGCTTTTCACTTCCTGCACCCCCCAATGTGGTACACAAGACCCAGCAGTGGCATTGGTCTGCACCCCAATCCTTGGTAGTAACTCTAAACATGAGGTGTTATCACTGCTAGCAGCAGACACTGTCTGTGAGAACAGGCTGCTAACTTCAGACAGTGCAGTTAATTAAAAGAACCAAGCTGAAAAGTAAAATTACTGAACAGAATTAGTTCTGTTTTCACTCAAACCAGGACAGAGGTACAGAAAATGGATGGCTGGATTGAAACATCTTTGCAAGATTTACTGAGGGAGGCCCATAAAGTGTTTCTGAAAAATGGAGAAGAAAAGCAGAAGTAGAAAGCAAAAATGATGGTATCTGTTGTGGATCAGGTAGTGAAGAAAAGATAGGTAGAAGGAAGGTTGGACAAAAGGAAGAGGGATAGGTGGGAGAAATGTAAATAGAGGAGGAATTGGCTGAGGCAGAGGAAGACCTTGACAATTGCCAGGGGTTAGTTCTCTCTTGGCAGGATGTTATCAGTGAGGCAAACAGGAACATCTAAATTGAGAATGCCCTGAGCTAAGAAAAGAAGAAAGGGTGATTCCCTTAATGACCTTTGAAGATGAGTGGGGAGGTCAGGGGTTTCTTAATCTAAGGTCCCACCAAGAACCCTTGATAAATTTGAAGGTGGGACCCCAGGAGGAGGACGTTATGTTCGTGGTTGACACCAGAGCTTCTAGACCTTCATTAAATTTTATACCACAAGGATTGAAACTATCAGAACAAAGAATAACAGTCTCAGGCATAAAAGGGAAAGGATTCCCAGTCCCCATGTTTGAAAATACCACCTTAAAATTAGGTGATGGGATAATTCATGGGCAACTTTTATGTATCCCTGAATCTGGAAGTAATGTATAAGGAAGAGATTCAATAATACAATTAAGGATTGGAATTGAGAACCCAGGATGGACAGACTGTAGTATCCACGGCTTTATTAACAGAGGAAGATGAAAGCCATATTGACCTAACAGTGTGGGTGCAAGAGGGTAATTGAAGTGGATTAAATAGTACCCCCTTAAAAATTAAACTTAAAGAGACAATGAAATTATTTGCCAAAGACAGTATCCCATTCCATTGGAAGGCTGTAGGGGCATTCAACCAGTTACAGAGAATTTAATTAAGAATAGACTTTTAGAACCATGTATGTCTCCTTTTAACACCCCAATTTTACCAGGAAAAAAAAACCCAGATGGATCATACCATCTGGTACAGGACTTAAGAAAATGAAACCAAATAGTCCAAGGGCGTCACCCAGTGGTTCCTGATCCTTACACTCTATTGAGTAAAATACCACATAACCATTGATAGTTTAGTGTGATTGAATTCAAGGATGCCTTCTGTGCATGTCCATTGGACTGTGATAGCAGAGATATGTTTACTTTTGAATGGGAAGATCCTTCCACAGGATGAAAACAATTTAGATGGATGGTTTTACCTCAAGGATTCACTGAATCACCAAATCCATTTGGACAAGCATTGGAAGAAGCATTAGAGAAGTTTAAAGTCCCAACTGAAGTTAGCCTTCTACAATATGTAGATGATCTTTTAATCTCACAGGAAAAGAAGGGAAATGTAAGGGAAACCACAAATGCCTTGTTAAATTTCCTGGGGAAACAGGGACTAAGGGTACCAAAATCAATTAATTAATTAATTAAATCATTAAATAACTAAATTAAGTTAAATATTTAGGACATCTCATCAGTGAAGGGAAATGGAGGATAAATCGCAGAGGATAAAAGGAATAGTTGAATTACCTCTCCCGGAAAATAAAAAGGAGCTGCGAAAATTTTTGGGACTGATAGGCTATTGTCGCCTATGGATTGAATCATATGCATTGAAAACAAAGGGATTATATTTAAAATTGCTAGGAGGAGAGCCTAATGATTTAGTATGGACTAATGAAGAAAAAGAATTAATACAGGAATTAAAAATTTAATCACTGTTCCTATGTTGCCCTCCCTTGACAAACCATTCCACTTATTTGCTACCATAGATAAGGGAACAGCCCTGGGGGTGTTAACCCAAGAATGGGGAGGCAAGAAACAACCAATTGCCTATTTATCTAAGCTACTGGACCCAGTATCCCGAGGGTGGCCAGAATGTGTACAGGCAGTAGCAGCCACAGCCCTCTTGGTGGAAGAAAGCTGAAAACTAACTTTTGGAGGAGCACTTGTAGTAAGTACTCCACATCAAGTAAGGACAATTCTGACCCAAAAGGAAGGAAGATGGCTCACTGATTCTAGGATTTTGAAGTATGAGGCAATTTTAATGGAAAAAGATGACTTAATTCTAACTGCTGACTCATGCCTCAATCCTGACACCTTTCTATGGAAAGGGGAAACTAATAACCAAGAACATGAACATGACTGTCTGGATATAATAGAGTATCATACCAAAGTGGGGCCTGACTTGAGGGACCTACCCTTGCCAGCAGGTCTCCGTTTATTTATTGATGGGTCCTCCAGGATCATACAGGGAAAAAGGCACAATGGTTATGTAATTATTGATGGAGAAATCAAAGTGTAAAAGAATCAGAAAGTCTACCTAACAATTGGTCTGCCCAGACATGAAATATATACTTTAAATCAAGCATTACAACTGTTAGATGGAATAGAAGGAACAATTTATACTGATTCAAGGTATGTTTTTGGGGTAGTTCAAACATTTGGAAAAATATGGGATGAAAGATGATTCATTAACAGTAAAGGAAAGGAGTTGTTGCGTGGGGAATTGGTGGAACAGGTTTTAAAGAATTTACTCCTACCCATAGAAATTGCAGTAGTCCATGTAAGTGGGCATCAGAAAGGGAACTCCCTGAAAGCTAGAGGAAACAGATTAGCAGATGAGGTAGCCAAAGAAGCTGCCCTAAGGCCTGAATTACTTAGGATGTGTAATCTTATTCCTTGTGTGTTGGAGCCAAAGGGGTTTCAAACTTTCACTGAAGGCAAGAAAAAGGAGTTGAAGGAATTGGGAGCTATTGTAATGGAAGAAGGGAAGTGGATTCTCCCAGATGGATGAGAAGTGCTAAATAAAGAAATTATGAAGGTAATAATGGCTATTTTACACCAAGGGAGTCACTGAGGGGTACAAGCACTGTGTGATTTAATCTTAGAGAAATATGGATGCATAGGACTTTATAACATATATAAGCAAATTTGTGAAAGGTGCGTTGTTTGTAAAAAGATAAATAAAAAGGTTCTCAAGAAACAACCTCAAGGAGGAAGAGAACCCAGTTTAAGACCTTTTCAAAGTATCCAAGTAGATTTTACAGAATTGCCACCTATAGGAAGGTTGAAATATATCCTGGTATTAGTTGACCATCTAACAGAATGGGTAGAAGCATATCCAATGGCTACAGCCACAGCTGCAGGAGTAATTAAAATCCTTCTAGAACAAATTATTCCCAGGTTTGGAATAGTTGAAAATATAGATTCTGATCAAGCAAGCCACTTTACATTCAAGGTGCTTTAAGGGACTATGGAAGGATTAGGAATATCCTGGGACTTTCATACTCCCTGGCATCTGCCCTCCTCTGGTAGGGTTGAAAGAATGAATCAGACCCTAAAGAAACAATTATCAAAGTTAATTTTTGAAACTAAATTACCTTAGATTAAATGCTTGCCCACTGTCTTACTGAGAATTCGAATGGCACTTAGGAAAGACCTAGGTGTATCTCCCTATGAACTATTGTTTGGCTTACCTTATACAGGTGGAGTAGGAAAAATACCAATGTTTGAAACCAAAGATCCTTTTCTTAAGAACTGTATACTGGGGCTGTCCTCCTCTTTATTGTTCCTCTGAAGTAACGGACTCCTTGCACAAACTCCACCATTGGAATTTGCAGTCCATAACATCCAACCTGGGGAATGGATTCTGATTAAGTCAAGCTGCAGCCTGAATGGGAAGGCCCTTTCCAGGTTCCACTGACAATTGAAACTGTGGTCAGGACTCCTGAGAAAGGCTGGACTCATTACACCTGGCTTAAAGGACCAGTGGAACCTCCCTCTGAGGACAGACATTATTAATATTGGCATATACAGCACACCGAGGATCCTCTGCTCATCAAACTGAAGAAGCAATAATTTTAAAACTGTCTGAAATACTGGTTTAGTAGTAGAGATTTTGGTTGTATTTTTTATTGCACTAGTATTTATCTGTTGTGTTTGGGGTTGTAAAAGGTTGAAAACATTCAAAATAATGTTAATATATTGTTTATACTTCACTATCATGAAAGAAGGAGTGCTGGATCATGCCCCAACACCACTACAATTCAGCATTTCAAAGACGACCGGGCTTCAGAGCATCATGTTTGACACTTGCCAGATTTTGGGTTGTGGGGGTCTAGAGAACCAAAGGGCACTGAGCAATGCAGAAAAATACATTTGTCCTGAACCAGTACAAGATTGGACACTTCATAGGGAGGGTCCTCCTTGCCCCTCTTGGAGTAATGTTTGGTGGACTACTTGGGTTAATGGATGGACAGCAGATATGAATAGAGAAGCTTGGTATTGGAGACCCCTAAACCAGATGATTACCATCTCAAAAGGACACACTACCCACAATAATGCAATAATACTTTCACTCGACCCTATGGACTAGGGATAGAGGTCACAGGGAAAGATCCATTAGGACAATTCAGAATACTGGTAGAAAAATTGGAAAATAGAAGTTCAAACAAGGATGAAGAGTGGAAAAGTACACAGAAATCTAGGACAGAGGTAGGAGGACTTTTAAATGATCCTACAACAGTAAAAGCAGTAAGAATTGAGGATTTGAGACAGACATATGAAGTAGAAACAGGATATGGAGACACAAATGCCTGGGTAGAATGGATAAAATACACTGTGAAAAGTTTAAATAAGAGTGATTGTTATGCATGTGACTCAGGTCAACCTAAACCACATGTTGTTCTTTTGCCCTAGGATGGTCCAATGACCACACAGGAATGGAGTGCATTATTGCATTACATCAGGAAAGAACAGCCTGGGGAGATGGTACCTGTAAAATACTTTCACTTTTGTTCCCAGCCTTGCTAAATAAGGACATTCAGATACTCCCTGTTCCCACAGGTGTATATAACCTTAAATGAGTTAACCTTTTATGCAGTAAATGAGTATAGGTACATTTTGCATCTGTCATGTTTAGTTATTCTTCCCCCATTAGGTAATCTTCTATCTAAAGAAGTGCATGTCAATAAGGGATGTCACAGAATGTTCCAGGTTGTTCAAAGTAGTTTGTCAGAGAGGCCAGCCTTTATATTTATTTTCAAACGATTTCCTGAGATGTAATCAAACAAGTGATTTATCCAAAGCTTTTGCTTTGTTTACTTCTACCACAAGACTTCATTTCTGTGTTGAAGTCCTAGTACAATGATCTCAAAATTGAACATTATTATTACCATTGCTCATAGCCTTCATGGTTGGGTTTTTTGCTGGTGTTTTTGATTGTTAGTTTTACCCAAGCTGTTTTCCTAGATATCCTTTTAGCACAACTGGAAAAAAAATCAATTCCTTCAGTTTAAATAACCTGGTGAATACACAATGTGGGAAATATTTCTTGATTCATTTTGTTCTAAATCCACTGGTAACACTTCTGCAGGATGCTATACCTATAATAGAAAGCATGAGACACAAAGAAGAAATCAGCATCAGGAAATTACACCAAGTGTAATGAGTTTGATTTGAAACCAATTTCAAATTGGATTTCCTATACAATGACCTAAGAGTACCAACTTAAGTCAGTTTTCAGGAAGAGAGTCCTATAGCCACACTGTTAGTACTCTCAGACTCTTCTTGGGACTATGATGAATTTTTATGTATACAGTTACATGGGTATACAAGGAAGCAGGCAAAGATAACCCTTTTAATTTTGTACAAGCCTTGTAATTTTGTATGTTCTTGAGTCACAGTCATCAAATCCTGTGCTAGCCAAGGGAGGGGAGAAAAAGGAAGAAAGAGGAGGAAGAGATGTATCAAAATTCAAAGCTTCAGTGTCTTATGACTTTCTCTTACAGATTTCCCTGTCATAGGCAAAGTCAAAATTAGCATTTTAATAAAGTGCATTGTGAAGAATTTGTTTCCCTTTCCTGTAGGTGAAACAGAATTGAGTCCTCCATTTGTCACAGCACCTTAGTATTCCAATATGAAGTTCAACCATAGTTTTCTTTTATTGAAAAATACTTTCAAAGTTATGGCATTTCTGTTATATCCTATTCTCTTTCAATCATCTAGCTTTGGTCTTTTACAAATATTTATATCAAAATCTTTGGTGTGGTTTCACATTTCTTAGGCCTGTGTGCTTTTTGGGCTTCACTGCAGGGGGTTGGAATTCATTCAGCCTGTTATAGTTCTTGGGATGTCAGGGGGTAAAGTAACTGTTCAAACATGACAGAGAACTAAAGCCAGGGGAAAATAAAGTAGAAAAGAATTGTGTATTTCCATTAAATGTGAGGAAAGAAGTGGAAAAGGCCTAAAAAAAAAAAAAAAAATCAATAAATTGTAATGGTTAAGAGATATCAGATATCTCAGTGAAAACTCTGGAAGTGATTACTTAATATATTTGGCATTCATATTCTTCACAGGGAGGATGATAACACCTTCCAGACTTAGAGAGACATGTAAGGGTAATATTTGCCAAACTTTTCAAAATATGTAAATTGAGGCTTTGCTGAAGCTGAAGAAAATATTTGTTATTTTTGTTAATGTAAATAATGGATTAATTAACCACTGTGACAGTAGCTCTGTATTAGTAAAATTTGAATACATGTGAGTGGCACATATGTTTACTTAAAACCTTTTAAAATAGTACCTGCTTGCTTCTGAAAAGAAAGTTGCTAGTCATAAGTCATTATTCTTATTGCTACAGAACTTCTTTTGCCATACTTTGCTTCTAGAGGGGATACACAGAGGCTAAATGTTCCTGTGTATGAAGAACAGTTTGCATTAAATTGAATTGGCTGTTCATGACCTGGATGAGAATATGCTCTGCTGGATCAAGCACTGGCTAGATGGACGGGCCCAGAGAGTAGTGGCCAATGGTACTAAATCCAGCTGGCAGCAGGTCACAAGTGGTGTTCCTCAAGGCTCAGTGCTGGGGCCATTTCTATTTAACATCTTTATTGATGATCTTGACGAGGACTTACAGTAAACTGCAGATGATTCCAAGTTAGGCAGGTGTGTTGATCTGCGTGAGGATAGGGAGGCTCTCCAGAGAGACTTAGATAGACTGGATCACTGGGCCACTGCTGATGGCATGAGTTTCAACAAGGCCAAGTGCCAGGTTGTGCACTTGGGCCGCAGCGACCCCATGCAACGCTACAGGCTTGGGGAAGTGTGGTTGGAGAGCTGTCTGGCAGAGAGGGATATGGGGGTTATAATAGACAGGCAAAGGAATACGAGCCAGCAGTGTGCCCAAATGGCAAAGAAGGCCAACGGCATCCTGACCTGGATTAGAAATGTGTGTGTGTGTGACCAGCAGAAGTAGGGAAGTGATTGTCCCCCTGTACTCAGTACTGGTGAGGCCTCACCTCGAGTGCTGTGTCCAGTTTTGGGCACCTCAGTACAAGAGAGATATCGAGGTGCTGGAGCGGGTGCAGAGGAGGCAACAAAGCTGGTCAAGGGACTGGAGAAGAGATCGTATGAGGATCGCTTGAAGGAGCTGGGCCTGGTTAGTGTGAGGAAGAGGAGGCTGAGGGGAGACCTCATCACTCTCTACAGCTCCCTGTAAGGACATTGTAGAGAGGCTGGTGCTGGTCTCTTCTCTCAGGTAATTAGGGATAGAACCAGAGGGAATGGCCTCAAGCTGAAACAAGGTAGGTTTAGACTAGACACTAGGAAAAAGTACTTCATGGAAAGAGTGGTGAGATACTGGAATGGGCTGCCCAGGGAGGTGGTTGAGTCCCCATCCCTGGATGTGTTTAAGCATCACTTAGATGTGGTGTTGGGGTATATGGTCTAGGGGTGAACTTGTAGAGTAGGGCTAATGGTTGGGCACAATGATTCCAAGGGTCCTTTCCAACCTAAATGATTCAGTGTGATTCTGTGTGAATTCAGAAAAGCTCAGGTGCTGTGCCTTCATATGTGCTTCACTGATAACTCTATTAAGCACTCTGGCACAAATAAAGCAGTTGTCAGTTGTGTGGGGGCTCTTCGTGGAAATAGACTTGAAGCAAGTACCTATGGATTTGGTGATCTCAAGCATCCATTTCATATTTTTTTCCAGAAGAAAGGAAGTAGAATTTCCTAGTGTCATAGGTGATCTTCCTAGCTGTGTCTTTGGGGTCATTACAGTTTATGCCAATAGCAACGTGGAAGAAAAGAGAAAACTCAGAAAAAGTTTTTAGTCCAAAAAAGACCAGTTCTGATCCAGTTGTAAATGAAGCCTTTCTTTCAGGTTGGGATAAACTTACACCTACCTTTTGTTCCACTGCCAAGGCCTCATTGAGGATTTGAGGTATAAAAGGTCTATCTTCAGCCCAACTTCACTCCCATTCCCACCCCAGTCTTCACCACTTAGTGAACTTCTGTGGTTTGGTGCACCAGTGCCAGTGAATGTAGATTAACAACTATCTTTCACTTAATGTAGTTTTGGTACTACTTTTGAACTACAATCCTATGTGCATCCAAAATGCAACAAAGCAAGCCTTTCAAATAGGGAAAAGGCAGAGGGGAAACTTGATTTTGTATTTCTGAAGTGTCAGAAGAGCTGAAGGATAATAAAGAGCTTCTTCAGAAAACAAAGCATCTCTAAATTTATCAGTCCTTTTTCAGTCAAAGGAGCACAGGCCCAGCAGCAGTCATATTAACTCAGAATGTAGAAGTCTGCCAATCAATTACTATCAGCATCATGACAATCAGTGCTAGCAGAACAGTTTGTCAGATCAGTGTTAAAGCAGGTGAGGATTAAAAAAGTTAAAAGTAATATGGGGCTTGAGGGTTTTCCCTAGAGCCCATTGTTTCAAAAGAAAGGCAGGCTTAATCTGACTTCAGAATAGTGATGATGTCATAGCTCATGCCAGAAATTACTTCTGTATATGATTATTTTATAGAGTGTTTTCAAATGTTTTTTTCACTTTCTGTTAACATACTGAAAGAGAAAAAATCAAGCACTGTAATCAGTTACAAAGTAAAAAGAACAGCATAGAAGTGTGTTCCAAGGCAATGAAGGAGGATATAATGTCACAGTGGGATTTATAGAAAAGAATCACCAGTTCACAAACAGGGAAAGCACACAATTGTGGACAGGTGTTCCTTGATTAGGCCAATCAGGTGTGGTCACTTCTTATTAGAAGGATTATAAAAGGGCTTGCAGCCACAGGAGCAGTATTTGAAGCAGCATTAGAAGCATGAGTATTTGAGCCTTTGGAGTAGTAGTGTGTGAGTCTGTCTCAACAATGACATATTGAGTCGTACAACACCACCAAAGGTCCTATGAAAGGACTTGCAGTAGATGTACTAGTGAAGCAGCAATTTATTATACGTTCTTGCAAAAGCGGGTGTCCTAACAATGTAGGCACACCTCTGGTCAGAGTTTTCAGCATTATATACCTGTCTGCAGAAGTGCTTCCGTTGTTTCCCTATGAACTAGTACTTCCAAGGTTTACAGGTCAACTGAGACATCTTCTTCGTAACAGTACATAATAGTTTGTAATTTCATGTCTGGCAGGTTCCTGCTTCCCCTTGGAGAAAATAATATTCCTGAGCTTACAGAGCAAACTACAGTATCTTCTTGAAGTTACTATTGTTCATCTTAAATAGCCCTTAACTCTTGCCCCTTTATCTATTAACATATTTTGATTGGCAATTGTGTACTTTTGTGTTTATCTTCCTTTCACCATAAGACTTAGCTTAGGCCTCATTTTCCCGTAAGACCACTTAAGGCTTCTAGTCTTCTCTAGATTCCTGATGAGGCAGCTTAAGTCTTCTATCATTCAAGTTAATGTTGGAAAAAAAGATTATACTTATTCTGCAGTAAGCAAAATCAACATTCCTCAGCTTTTTCTACATGATGAGAACAACAGTTGGTGTTTTTCTCTTATCCTTGACTAACTAAATAAATTTCAAGGCAGCTCAGATGATCTTCCCAGCCTTTACCTGAGCAAGGTGTAAAGTTTGAGGTATAAAGTTACAGGAAGGTCTGAAGTGAAGCATAAACAACTGGAAGCAGTGGGACTGGTGCACAAAATGGAGTCAAATGAGCTAACAAAATTCCTCCTCTCCAGGGCTGTTTTCTGTTTCTCACATCCCTCCCTCTGCCTTTGTCCATCTTCCCTAGGCAACAGAGAGATGGAATAAGCAGCTCATGGAAACAGAGCAGTGAAACAGCAAAATGAGGATGATGCTGGCATCTGGGGCATTTTCTCCATTGCCAGAAGATGGAACAATGGGCTTAAAAAGGAAAGGGGGACAGACAAGGGAATACAGTAATTATGCAGACCAAGGACTGCAGCAGGGATGAAAACAGGCAAGAACGAACACCTTATTATATTCTAAACTGATATTGTGTGCCAATACTGTCAAGAACACAATATATAAGGTTAAAAAAAAGCTATGTAAAATTACCAAAATCCATGTGAAGAGCTCTGTGGGGAGGTTAGCAAATCCAGAAGAAATTCTTACTATGCAAATGACTATAAAACCTTGTGGCATTTGTGGAGACAGAGATTATTGCTGCTGCTTTATATAGAAATCCTCTTGTCTGCACCACAATTTAACAAAGTGATGAACATCCCTTCTAGCCAAGGATTTCTTTTGTACATACACATCCATGCATTGTAATCTTCTAAACTTTTCAGGTTTTGCTTCCCTTTCTAAATCTTCCAGCTTACAATATGATATAACAGGCGAGATGAGTATTTTTCCTCTATATTCTCTCAAAAAACCTATGAAATTAAAGATTACCTGGATAAGCCCTCTGGATTCTTGATATTTTCATTCTGTAAATGGAAAAAGGAAAAGCTTAAAACAGAGGAAAAGGTGATCCATGGAATCTTTATGTGCTGCTGACCTTATACGTTGAGTAGTACTTCTCTCAGTTTAAGAAAAATCACTTCTCATTTTGTGTTTCTTCAAATATGTAGTACTTCTACTGCAGGAGTGAGACATCACTTAGAAAGTGGATGTTAATCCAGCTCCCAAATCTAGATTTGTGTACTGCTGATATTGCCTGAGCAGTTCTGCAGAATTACATCACCTCTTTCCACAATTCTTAGAGGATTTTTTCATCTCTACTTCTACTTAATCATCAGGATTGTGACAGAGGAGAGGAGTAGATCCTGTGCTGGATGGATGTCAGAGTGAATGGGGGGAATTGTGATACTGTATTTATGGTGAGACGCATAAAGGACGAAATATCCCCCTCTTTGCTCAAAAATTTTCTTGAGGTGCGACCTCCTGAAAGTCAACTGGGGAAATAGTGATAAAGAGTTTATGGTGAGAATCTCAGGATGAAATAACCCCCTCTTTGCTGAATTGAGTGCCTGTACACCTGTAGACACTTACAATCCTTCCCCATGAATTCATCGAATGGAGATTTAGATAAACTGGGTGACTTTTTGGCAATATATTACGCCCACCCTTCTCCCCAAAGGAGAGAATGGGTGAAAGATCACTGGTTCCAACTGCAGAGTATAGCAGATAGAATAAGGATATTGCAGAAGGAAGCTAAAGTTAAGCCCAGGAAGGGAAAATCCATCATTTGTGCAGTTTTAGGAGCGAGTTTGGCAGTGGCTGTGGAAGATAGGAGGCAGAGGTTGTGTCAGAATGATGTTGTCATAAACTCCCTGAAACTCACAGTTAAATCGCTACAAGAGCAGTTAGAAGAGACCAAGCAAATGTTAGAGGAAGAAAGAAACCAGAATGTCTTACTAAAGGAAGCACTGAGAGGAGAACTGCAGAAGGAGAGTGACTCATTTGCAGAAGTATAGGTGAGGTTAGAACAGAAAGGTATTAGGCAAATCTATCCCCAGGAGGATTAAAAAAAGCGAAAGAGAAAGTACCAAATCCTCCTCATATGTATGCCTGGTTAATATGGAGTATTTTTATGATGCAGATGACAATCACCCCCAAGTTGTTACTAAAGAGTTTCCATATACAGCAACTGAGCTAGCAAAATTGAAGAAGGATTTTGCAAGGACTTCAAAGGAATCTGAAACAGAGTATGTCTGGAGAGTATCATTGTCAGAGGGAGATGGAATCTTGTTGTCAGAGAAGGAAGCAGAAGGATATTGGGGAATGGGTGTGTTTCTAACTACTGGCAATCATCATGCCCCATGGTCTCTAACGCAGAGGGCAGTGTACTGGGCTAGGGGACTGAACGATCTGGAGAGGGGAAACCCTTTAGCTATAACAGGTACAGTGGATTAATTGGCAGAAAGTGTGCAAAAGGCAGTTTGTTTGCAGATGCTGTATGATAGAGAGCTTAAACCTAACCAGGGATCTCCAATGATGATGCCTGTGGACCCAGAATGGGTGACTCCCCTAATCCTAGGGCTCCCTGTTTCTCTAAAACCCATCATGACCCAGATACAGGGGAAGATACAAAATAGCCCTGTAGCATACAGAGTTACAGCTCCTTTAGAAGGAGCTATGACTCCCAAACAGTGGAGGTCAGGAAGGAAAGTTTAGTCCTGGGGGAAAGTTGCCCAAGAACTGAATAACTATGGGAGGAAATATGGTCCTGTGGGTGGATGCTGGCAGAGACCTGAAACCAGGCCTGTGCAAGCAGCAGGAAAGGGTGATGGACAGTCAGTACCAGTCAGAAGGAAATCAATCCATTGTACTGATCCTGGAAGAGAAAAGCCCTTGAGCTGCATGGGATGGTGGCAACTTGGACTCCAGAGCAGTATTCCCTGAGATCTAATGGAGGGGCTTCCAACCCAGAAATTGGAGAAACTTGTGCAAGGGTGGTCCGAGAGAAAAGTTAATTTTGAACCAACCTCTAGTGCCCCACCATTAGTAGACCTAAGGGAAGAGGCAGATAAAGATAAGAAGATGCCAGGAAACTAGACCCTCTGTTCCCCGAAGATGAGGAGGGAGACGGAGGATGGATGTTATAAGACAACTCACTCTGAATGCGAGAGTGGATTTATTGATTACAGTGGTGGTAGGACCACAGAAAAAGCCAGTAACCTTTACTGGGTTACAGGGGCACAAATCACTTCACTAATGCAGACTGAGGCAGAGCAATGTTGAATTTTGGCTTCATTTAAAGATCTAGTTATCCTAAATGCTTTGGGAGAGACTCAACTGGTACCTTTAGCCTCAGCAACGTTATGGTTGCCTGAGGAGGAAGACCATGTTAACAACAAGGTTGCAGTGGGTCCTTCCCCAACAATCCCTTTTGGGCATAGATGTATTGAAGGGCAGACAATGGTATTATATACAGGGAAATTCATAGATTATCACTGACTCAATGCTAATACTGGCCCCTTGACAGTGGCAGTGCCAACTTAGCTGAGTTGATTTCGCTTATTCAGGATCAAGATCATCCGGGGATGGCCACAATTGATGTGAAAGATATGTTTTTCATGGTTCCCCTGCAGGAGGCAGACCGTGATTGTTTTGTCTTCACATGGGAGGGACAACAGTATACCTCCACTCTCCTCCCTCAGGGCTATAAACACTCTCCCACCTTAGCACATCATGCTTTGGCACAAGAGTTAGCCCAAATTTCCCTGGAACCAGGAGTTAAAGTTTATCAATATATTGATGATATTTTGATTGGAGATGATCAAATTACTTTAGTGCAGGTGACACAGAAAAAGATTATACAGCACTTAGAGTCTCTAGGGCTCCAGATACCCAAGGAAAAAGTACAAGTTGCTGCAAATGAAGTGAAATTCTTAGGGATTTGGTGGAAAGAAGGTTCAGTCTGTATTCGTCAGGATACCCTCTCAGCACTAGATAAGGTAAAGAACCCAGGAAATAAAATGGAACTGCAGCACATTTTGGAATTATTGGTCTTTTGGAAAAAACATATCCCGGACTTTGCAATAATTGCATGACCCCTGTATCACTTGCTGTGAAAAAGAGCAATTTGTTAATGGACTCTGGTCCATGATGAAGCATTAAAGATTTTGGTGTTTGAAGGAAGAACCAGCCAGGCTCTGGGCCCTATATACCCCACTGACTCTGTCCATATTGAATGGGGGTTTGCACACTTGGGGTTGTCAATTCATTTCTGGCAGGAGGGGCTGGAAGGTCCCATCCACCCAATTGGGTTTTACTCTAGAAGTTTTAAGGATGCTGAAAAACAATATTCTATTTGGGAAAAGGGACTGTTTATAGCGAGTTTAGCTTTCAGAGAAGTGGAGCTAAGATTGAACATAATTACAGTGTTTTCACAGTTACTGAAAGTACCCTCAAACTGTTATACATCCAGTAAGAGGTAACAAACCTCCAGGAGGACAATGCCCCCTCTCCCTTCTCTTATTAAAATTGCCCTGCCCTTTTTGATGGAGTCGTAGAACATGTGGTTCACAGACACTTCTGTAAAGAGGGAGGGCAAACATTGAAAGTACTGGGCGGTGGCTATTAAAGTGGACACTTAAGAGGGAAATCGTCACTTAAGGTGAAGGCAGTGCCCAAGTGGGAAACTTGTGGTGACATGCGGAAATCAAACTCTACAACCCGTGAAAGGTTATAAAGCAGGTATGTTTATTACGGCGCCGGGTGCAAGGGGGATCATTCCTCCTAACTTGCACACCAAAGTGTCCATCGAGCAGGTATTTATTACACCAAAGCATACATATTTAACAGAGTTAGCTACATATTCATGATATGGGGTTGGATTATTACAATCAGTTCCGGGAACTCAGTATCATAGGCCTCCTCCCATTGGCGCTTGCGCAATGCCGTCTGGTGGTCATGGGCAGGGGTCTTCAGGAGGAAGGCTCTCAGTCTTCCTGGAGGTGTACTTTTTCACCTTTTGTCTCAGGATGCAGAGTTGTGATGAGTCAGAGATCACAAGACTGGGGGGAGGCTCTTCTTTATTCCTCCCTGTCTTGGAGTAATCTTCCCTTATCTACAAGCCATGCAAGATGAGCTAAGGCCCATCAAGCTTGTCTCAAGTCCTCAGCATTCTGTCTCCTGTTTATCTCAGGATGACCCAGGGTAACAATGGTTGCTCAACTTGCTTTATTACCTTTCAAGCAGAATACTGTCCCCCTCACTTCAGTGGCAGCGTGGAGTGTGTTCAGTAGCGAAACTTTGACAAGGCCTCCAGGGCATATATACACTGATTCATTTGCAGTGTTCAAAGGGTGTACATAATATCTGCCCTTTTGGGAACAGAAAAACTGGGAGGTTAACTGAGTGCCAGTGTGGCAAAAGGAAAAGTGGCATGAAATCTTGGATATTGCCAGTCGTGGAGATGGCAGTAGCATGGGTGCCTTCTCACCAGGAAGGAGCCACTCTGGAAGGTGAATGGAATAATAGGGCAGATGAGCTGGCCAGAATTGCCCCTTTGCAGCAGGAACACCAGAGAGAGGAAAACTGGGAGAGGGTCTTGGAATAGCTAAATGATAAATGTGGCCATACAGGATCTAATGACTTATACAAGGAGGCACATGCCAGAGGCTGACCTGTGACTTGGGAAGCGTGTATGACCTGTATTTCAGCCTGTGAACAATGCATACTTTGATTGGAATGACATCCTATGGAAGAATTGCCCCTCCATTTAAGAGATTAAAGGGCTCTCTGGGAAACTTGTCAGATTATTTATATTGGGCCTTTCCAAAAATCAGAAGGGAAACAATATGTGTTAGTAGGCGTGGAAGGGATTTTTGGCCTAGTTCATGCCAAAGCATTTGCACGGGCAACTGGGGAGAATACAGTGCAAGCTCTGAAAATATTGTTTAGCTTCCTGCCTAAAACTGATTCTATTCAGTCAGATAATGTTATTCATTTTACTGCTGCCAAAGTACAGGAATGGGCAAGGGAAGAAGGAATCAAGTGGGTATTCCACACCCCATATTATCCTCAAGCTAATGGGATAGTGGAACAAACTAACAGGCTTTTAAAAAGATTTTTGAAGCCTCACAAGCCACATTGGGTGGAATGCCTTTGGGATGCAGTTACTTGGGTCAGTGATCACTGGGGAATAAATGGATGCCCCCAGCTGAGTGCTTTTTGTTCTAAACCCCTGACTTTAACCCCAAAATTTCAAAATTACAGCACTCTCGAAGAACCAGCCTTTTCTACTGGACAACCAGTACTGGTAGAAATGCCTACCATTGGAGCTGTTCCTCTTGTGCTGGCTGAAGCCCTCAACAAATATGCCTGGAAGACAAAGGATGCCTGTGAAAACACTCAGAGGATTGCTCCCTCCTTTTAACCCAAGAAGCAAATCTGTGTCTTGTTTCATTTCCAGGAGGAAGCAAGTGACCCAGACTCACCCACAGAAGAAGCAGATGTGAATTTTAGTAAAATTTGGTCAGGATGTGCATATTATTTCTGGCTATATTATTTTGGGGACTTATCTGTAAGAGTGAAGAGGGGCTCATTTCCACCTCCCTTGACACATATGATGCCTTTGAGGATAATTAATTCATTACGTTAGCAAAAACAGTTAGTCAAACCTTTAATTTGAGCCACTGTTGGGTTTTTGGAGGACCTCTAGGTTCATCAAGCTGACCATGGACCTCTGCACCCTTCACTCCAGCACAAATCATAAGCAATTGTAGTGACACTGATAACACCACTTGGAATGATGATGAAACACGGCCAATTCAATTTCCTGCTGTGTGTGGATATTGTTTATATCGCACCTAGGAAGGAGGAGTTGTAGGAATCCTGTCTACGAATCCTAGATGCAAATCACCTTGTGATTGTATCATGAACTGAGATGTGCCCCAACTAAGGATAATGATGGCTTACTGGACTGCAGCTGGCCTGACAACAACCAAGGCCACTGACATTGATACCTATGGGAACAAGATCATCTCCACGCATCAGACCAATCCTGGATACAAATCACCTTGTGATTGTATCATGGCTCACTAGACTGCAGCTGGCCTGACAGAGACCACTGTCATTCACAAGATCATCTCCACCCATCAGGGAGGATGGTGAGACAATGGGTGATTCACCACCTGGCCCCTGATGTGTAATGGGTGTGTGGGCAGGTAAATAGAGAAGGAGGAGGCAGATTGCACACACACACACCCCCCCCCCCCCTCCAGACCCCTGCCCAAACACAAAGGAATACACAGAAAGATTTCCTGGGTGGCAATACCTGGACACTTAGGGATGATTTCCTGTGTGGCAAGACCTGGACACTTAAGGACGATTTCCTGGGGATAATACTTGGATGCATACCAAAGGACTAAAAACTGTATAAAAAAGTCTTGAGTGATACTGGCAAGTGAGAAGAAAGAAGACCACCACACGCTGAAAACACCACAGGCAACACAACAGATCTCAGACTCTGAAAACCCTCTCTCCACCTCTGACCACTGGTAACATAATCCGTTTCCGGATCTCTCCCTATTCTCCCTGTTTCTATTTCTTCTCTCTCTCCCTCCTTTTATTATTCCATTAATAAATAGTCTAGCTGTTGATATTTTTGCCTCGTTTGTGCCTCTAATTTCATAACACGGGAACAGTCAAAAGAACGCTGTCTCTTTTCTCCTCTGGATTGAGACAGGAGTGAATGGGGAAAAGCAGGTGTCAATGGACACACATATAAAGTTGTTAAAATAATTAATATGAATAGTGGTATTTACATATGGATATGGCTTGTTGAAACTGGATGTAACAGAGGTTTCAAGAGGTTGGTCAAACAGAACGGAAACCTTGATTTTCAGAAGGTCTGGAAACCATACTTACAATCAAACTTGTGAGTGGAGAAACAGCACTGGCAACTGGTAATGTACCGGTGCCGGTATTCAAACTTTTTCTGCAACCAATGATGAGGAAAAATCTGAGATATTAATGTTGTCTTTGTCTCTGTCTTCATCCTGGGGACCCCTACCCAGGACCACCAGACCACACTGCACAAGCGCAAAGCAGATGCAAATGACTTTTGGGTTCATTATATGAAGCGAGGCTGGGCGGGGCTAGGTAATGAATATGTATAGGCAAGCTGAAAGCAGCTGGGGGCATGCATGACTTTGGAGGAATTATCCCCCATGTGTCCCAGTGCTGGAATAAACATACCTACTTTACTACTTATTCAGTAGTGGAGTTTTTCCGTGTATCACACGTCTCTTCTTCTGTGGCCTGACTCCTTTCTGCAGTAGTACTGGTCCTTTTAATTCACTCTGTTCAAGTGCAAGCCATTTTCCACAGGCCTTTTCAGGAGTTTCTGCATTAAGTATTCAAGATTACACAAGCTGTTTAGAATGACAAGCATAATTTCTGATATTCATTTCAAGGACAAGAGTAGTAGAATAATTTCCCAGACATGCATACTGATTTGCTTTATGAATTCTAAGAAGATTTTTACAGAATTCACGAGGGATCTAACAGAGCTAAGGTGTTCAGAGGAGGTGCAAAAGTCATTTAAGAATAAAGTTGCAATGCAAAATGTAAAGAAATGAGTTATAGCTAAACTGCCTTCTTTAATGAAGGGGGTGTTGTCATGGTGGGTGACTTGACAAAGATGTCAACTCCATGCATAAGGGAAACATAACAATACTGTCATGACTATTTGCTGTATACATGCTTATCTGTTTTTAGTAAAAGATTCTCCATTGAACAAATCAAATACTGACTACCAAATTCAGCTCTAGGATTATTCCCTGCAGGTAACCACATGTCTTCAGAAATGGTTACTAGATTAGTATAGAAACTTGTAAAGAGAAATTCACTTGACACCATCTCTGAAGTGATGTGCAACAACGTGCTCTGTTTGCTTTAGTGAGAACTAAAGTGAAGTGTCTCAGAAAACAGGTATACAGTTTGATAAATATAGATTTACTGTCATTGAAAATATAAAGCTTACTTAGACAGCTGGATGAGTGGCCTCATTTAAGCTTCCACGTTTTAATCTTACTTTCTTTATCTAGATCTTTTGCTAGGGAAAATCAGTAATAGAAGCAATTCACAACATACAATGTCAGTGGCACAGAGTTCAGGGATTTAATCTTTAAGATTATATGTCTTTCTTTCAATTTCAGGCAAACAAACTACAAAAATTCAGACAGAAATGTCTGCATCGAAGTTGACTATAACAGCTGTAAAGCTTTGACATTTACAAGAGATACAGAATTAAACAAAAAAGAATGATGGAGAACACAACTCAATGTGTGTTTATTCACCCTACTGCATTAAAGATACAGACATTCAAAGAAATAAACAATTTTAATTCATCCCATCTTAATCATCGTATTCCTTGCCTCAAGACACTAATAATGCAAGCAGATCAGTGAAGTTTTTTTAAAAAATATTAGATACTTACCTGAATAAAAATGAAGAATAACCTGTCTCTGTTGTGCTCTGATGACATATTTTTATGTTTCTTAACTTTAAAAGTAGCTATACAGAGCAGCTTGGATCAAATATAGCTCAAGGCAGTAATGAATGCCTTGATTCAAGTCAAGTTGAAATCAATGATAAAGTCAACGGAATCAACTTACCTTCAGTGGCATTTCAATACAGTCCAAAATTCTGGTAGTTAATTGCTCATGGAGAGACTACTGTGTTCTTTATGTTGAGTTCATCAGAATCAAGGCCCACATTCTGAAATGGACCGAGAGGATTGTATTTTTGATTCAACTACAAGTTGGACAGAAAAGGGGAAAAAACTCTCAGGCTTCATTTGTCCTCCCATGATTTGCAGTACTTAGTCACCAGAATAGTCATCTATCTCACAGTCATAGTGACTCATTTATTTACAAACAATGTCATCTACTCATGTAAAAACAGGCTAGCACAAAACAAAATAATTTTCAGTGACAATGAGTACTTCATGATCTTAAAGTTTTTGTACTTGTTTTTTGTACTTGTGTACCATGTGAAAGATGACTATCAGGTAAGTAAGACTATTTTCAGGTTGAAAGGTTGATTTACTTTTCAGGTCATAACCTGAAACCTTATCTGTTTAACTAAAATAGTACATGCCTAAGCAATTAAATGATACAGCATATGGTGCACAATTCTTTATGCAGCAGTGAGATGCAAGACAAGATCTTCCTGATTTGAATGAAGCTTTAGTAATATGTTTTAAAGGACAATAAATAAAACAAAAAAAAAGGGAAGAAAGACTAGAATCATAACACTATACTTCGACAATTTTTCTATTCCTTCAAAATTAGGAGAAGCCAGAGTAAAGGATAAATGATCAATGTATTAAAATTATATCTTTGTACTGTTACAATCCATTACGATAATGAAAGAACACAGCAGCTTAATTGGGTAGAAATTCCCACACTAGGTTTGTAGATTGATCTTTTTTATTGTTTTATATGTTACTAGGGACATTATGAATTAAGTATGAGTTTCACTGGAGATTCTGAAGAAGGAACCTAAAAGTTCACAGGAGTTGTTGCATCTATATTAGTGGTAATTCGGTTTAAGAGGAGTGGTTTAGCTGACCAAAACAATTAATGCAGTATTGTTATATAGCTATGGTATCTGTGTCTTGGGGGTTTGCTCCAGATGAGATTTAATCTATTCCTTAGGTATAAATGCCTCTAGGATTTGTGGTTTGAAGTTTCAATGGAAGTAAGAAGTATTAGGCATGTACTGAAAGAGATATGAGGAGGCAGTGGGACCTTTTGGACTGGATGGCTTGTGGCACGGAGCCATTACTTTGCTTTTTTCCAAAAGAAATCTGCTCTGGAGGCACCAAATCACTCTGAGAACTGAACCAAATGGCAGTCACAGTCACAGTTCAACTTCACAGCTGCCCTATTGGTCTACAGAAAACCACTCATTTGGACACAGCCCTGGCATCCTCCCATTCTGTCTTTGGACAGTGCAGTAATTTGTCACTTTGCATATATAATGGATAGGGCCTTTTGATTCAAATGAGTTTTGAGCATCAATGTGGAACAACAAAAAGAAAAAAGTTAAAGCAGCTCATCAGGAAATGACAAGGGATCTGCCTAGAAACAACACTAGGAGTTTTCACATTATTAAACAGAACTGAAATTATCAGAGTAAGATCACAGAGTCATAGAAAGGTTTGAGTTGGAAGGGAATTTTAAAGGTCATATAGTCCAACCGCCCCACAGTGAGCAAGAACAACATCAAGCAGGTTGCTGAGAATGCTGTCCAACATAATCTTGAATGTTTCCATCTCTCTGGCAACCTGCTTCACTGTCACACCACTCTCATTTTAATTTTTTTTTTTCCTTATATCTAGTCTAAATCTCCCCTCTTTTAGTGTAAAACCAATACCCCTTGTCCTACCATGACAGACCCTGATAAAAAGACTGTCCCCATCTTTAGCCCAGGAATAGCCAACCCTAAAATTCCCCGCATATCACATGCCAAAGCAACACAAATGGTAATACTCACAGTAGCTGAAATATATTCTGCATTCCAGTCTTGATTTTTATTTCCTTTATCCCAACGCAGCATGGGGCTGAGTTGCAGGAATGCTTATTTCCACCAGCATTAGTGAGAACAAAATCTTGTTTTGCAAATGAGGGAAATCTGATATTTGAAGTTTTACAAAGAGCACTCAGTTTACTAGTGCTTTGTGACAACTTTTATATATGCCCCTGATGAATGGTGGAAAATGATTACAATGGGGGCATAGAAGTAAGCATGAGTGTTACCGAAATAAATAAGAGATTAGATAAATCAATTGCACTTTATTGACTTCAGTTCTGATGGCCTGATATAAGTCAAGTATGAATTTGGCTCTAGGTCCTTTCAGAAATATCCCTGGGTCTTAGGAAATATTTGTCTGATGAATCCTGCTGCCTTGACTCAGGCACATTTTTCCTAAATTTCAATGAGAGTCATGGTTGAACAAGGATTTCAGAATTCTGCTACCACAAAAACAAAAAAATAGCTCTCTCATCAGCAGTTCATTTAGATATTAAATGTATCTAAGTGTTATATGGAAATTATCAGCTTTAAAATTGTACCCCTTTTGTTTTTAATGCTGAGGTATTTTCCACTCTTCATATGTTCAGAAATGTAACATTCCCCACTTTAAAAAAAATCAGAAGCATATATAAAAAAACAAACCAACAAAGAAATAAGCAAAGAAACAACATAAATTACCAATTTTTTTAATGTTACCTAAAATGTAGAAGATGCATATTAAATAGAAATAAGTAAAATATCAATGGATTCACAGCTGTACAGCAGTGTAGGTGGAGAAGTCAAGAAACATGAGGTTTCTTCATTTTTTGGTGTTTTTGACAGACTCAGTGACTTTACAGGAGTGCCATCCTCTGGACAGAACCACGTTTTAAAATAATTACTAATTATGGGAAAATAATTTTAAAAAAAATAAGTACATGAAAAAATAATTAATTTTTTAAGATACATGGTTCTCTCAGGGTTTTGTACCTCCCAAGGAAAAGTAATTACATTGCTTTTGAAATCACAAACCAAGGTATGAGCATAATTTCATATTTCAGTAAGAGTGCTATAGCAGATTTACAAGTGATCTGTTTTCATGAGCTTCTGTCACATTTTCAGGATGCCTTTCATATCTGTGTGCAAAAGAAAGATGGCACGTTAGGCTCAAAAGGAGCATAAAGCATAGTGCTGCTTGCCTTATTCTGAAATAGCAATGTTCATAACCTGGTATCAAATGCGGGAGCACATCAAATCTCTTATTGCGCTATTCACCAGCATGGCAACAAGTTGCAAGGGAATGGGAGACAGGAAGCACAGCCATCTCAGCTGCTACACTCTCAAGCTTGCTGGCTTGGGACTCATGCCTGTGCTGTGTTGCTAGGAAACTTCTCTCTCCTAGACTGAAACAGAAAAGATATTTTCCATCTTGCTCTATGAAATATGTGGACAGAAATAAGCATTTCAAGGTGGATGGGTTTTGTTGATTTGACAGTTTTTCATCAACATGGTGATTCAGACAACAAAAATAATTTAGGTCAAATGCAAATGACTTTTTTTGGAGGTTTTTTGATTTTTTTATTTTTTTTTTTTTTTTAGGTGGGGACAGAGAAAACAAAAAGAACACTACAGATAACTAGCAAACTTATTTTTATCCCAAAGTAAGTATTTTACTTTCTGTGGGGAGCAGGAGGTTGTCTTCAAAAGTAAAATTCTATGCATTTCAAAACAGAATTCTGATTTCCAGATGAGAAAAGGAAAGACTCTGTTTGCCTTGATTTTTTTCTGTTTTGCTTGCTGTTTTAGTCTGTTGAAATTGTTTGACCAGTTGTTGTAGACTCACAAATTACTTCAGGCAAATGCTGTGAAGGTTTTTCCATGAACAAGGTAGTCTTCTGAAATATTTTCAGATTTCTTCTTCAAAGCACATATAAAAATTACTAAATTTAATATTTGGATAAGTGGCTCTAAGGAGGTCTGAGTGTCCTCTGTTTCCACTGATGCCATGAGATAATGTTCTGATAGTGTGTAGCATTTCCCAGGGTTAGGTTGCCAACTCATGCTGAAACCCTTGTAAACATTTTAGCTTGCTCACAGAACTGGGACAGCAGCGTGGCTCTGAAATGTCTGTCCTACTCAAGTGTGCTTGGTTCACATGTATGTGAGCAAACTCATTGACTTCTGTGTACTGCAATATCTATAGCTTTTTTACAACAGACAGCTTTGTAGTTTGGATTAGAATTGAGCAGTTTGATGAAAATGGTGAAAATATTTAAGGTTTATTTCTTTAAGACACTGTGAGACAGAAGAAGTCATAACTTCAAGCAAGTAGAAGATTTTAAATAAAATTACATGTCAATTTACACTTGCATACAGGCGAATGCAATCCGACTCTTATATCCACAAAAAATCACGTTTTTGAAAACTCCTTACTTTCATAGGGCATACTATTAATACTCTTCAGGGAAAAAAAAAAAAAAAAAAAAAAAAAAAATTTTAAATCAGCAAACATTATTAGCCTAGGCAGAGAAAAGCAATATTGACAAAATGTTTCCTCAGAGGAGTCAGCCAGGAAGGTGTATCCCTTGGCCAGAAACCTCACCTTTGTGTATCATTTGAGATGTGGCCCTGCAGATATTGCTACAAAGCAATATGATTCTAAAGAGAAAACTCCTATTTAATTTATTTTGCTTTGACTGTGTTAGACAACTGTCGCTGTTTATACCAGGAGCAGAGAGATGCAGCAACACACAAATTCATCAAGAGAAGTGAGGAAGAAGCCACTTTATTAATTTATAACCCTGTTTTATATACCCTAGCCCCATAAGGTGATTGGTCAGTGATCACCCATCTCCTAGGGTGATTGGATAAAGTCCTACAACACCCATTTCAGAATATTTCTCCAATGTACAATAAACAGAACCTAGCAAAGCACCAGGTATTGGTCCAGCTTACAAAAACCATCCCACTGTTTCTCATAACTTGCGTGAGAAAGGCAGGACTCTAACCGAATATTGTGAGAAACTGAGAAAATCCCTCTTCTAGCAGCTTTTCAGCATTCATAGACAACCACAAAGAGTATCATACAATTCCTCTCAGGCCTAAACACCAGCACAGTCATTGCCATGTCAGCCATCACATTTTCTCATCAGCCCATTTCTGCCCCTCTGCTTCAACACATGTTATTGCTGTCATTCATATTCCCTGCCCTGGCTCAGCACTAAGGCTAGAGTCAGCAACGTCATGTTTACACTACCACTTCAGTTTTTCAGAAAAGTGCCTGTGAGACAAAGATCATTATTAAGGCTGAAGCAACTCACTTTAAAGCAGCGTTTGGCACACTCTGATCAGAAACTCTGCCTCTACTGTTTGTTATTATGCCGCTACTTTGCAAACATCACAGGTTTGCAAAATTCAAACTGCAGAGAAGGTCAGGGCACTGCAGATAAGTGTCAAAGCTGCCTGTAAGTATGAGAAGAAAGGCGGCGATTGCCAATGACGGAGGCAGCAGTTTGCTGTCAAGCCTCAGTCTTTGGCACATTTCACAAACTGCACTTTGTGTTACATTCCTTGTGTGCACCTGCCAATTCAGAAAGCAAACTTTACCAAGGGAGAGTTTCAGATGGTTTCTTGCTGTTTTGTGAGGATTTGGGTTTTTTAGAAAAGCAAGTTGGAAATATGGTGTAAGATTGTCCTCAGGGTTCAAAAAGGAAGGTGTCTTTTATGTATAAAATAAAGCTATTCTTGGTTATTACCCCTTAAGTAAAAAACTGTTAAAGAAATGAGCAGAAGTTCATGACATTTATCAGAGTGGGATGATTAATCCTGAATTACATGGTTAAGGCATGGATATGCAGAATCAATGTTTCAACTGAGTGGGGGGCAGGGGTTGGGAGAAGCTAACCTAGTCTAAAATGCAAACAAGAAGTAGGGATATTTCAGTCAGCTAGGGTAAAACAGTGTATCCATACTGGAACATGTTGATCCATTGTTGCAGCCCTCTGGCACACCACTATCTGTTGTTGCACTGCACTGGAGAGCACAGTACTCGCTCCCACATCTGGAATATGCAGGTACACGAGGGAATCAGGAAGTCAGCCAGTCTTAGACAGCTCCTTGTTGTCTGGCAAGTGATTATCAGGAACTAAACACCAAAAGGACATCTCAAGGATGTCCTTGATGAGGGATGAGGGAGCTGAGGATTGATGAAATAATGATCACCAGACGTGCCCCAAGACCCCCACGCATGCACAACAGGGGGGATGACTGCTGTTAGCCACTGTGGATGGAAAAAGACTGGTCAACCTCTGTGCATGCACTGACCATGCATGCACCGATGCTGGAGCAGTCTCCACGCCCCTGCCAGGAGAGCTATAAGTAGCCCGCTGCAGAGGGGACACAGGAAGAATATTTTCAGAATGTCAACCTGATGCACGTCTTGATCCAAGGGATGCCCTGTGGAAGGCATTAGGACCTACCAACTCCTGCCCTCAAGAACTGCGCTACATGCCCCCTTCCTGGTCAGTGGTTTGTCAACCACCTTGGGGTCACTGTGTATATGGGGGTGTTAGGTAACTAGTTGGGTCTTCTTGAGTAACAGTGCTTTTGCTTATTAGGTGTGTGTGTGAGTGCTTGAATAAAATTGCTTTTGCTTATTAGCTGTGTGTGTGGGCACTGTTCTTTGTGAAACAGGAATCCTTCACAAACCTTGGACAAACAAGCATTGATGACAAATGTGAAAGCAAAACAGGATTCTGAAGAAATAACTGGTAGAACAAAGGGTTTCACTTAATAGAAATATTTGAAAAGAAATACCATGTGACGATGGTCTTCTCCGTTTCTTGCAACCTTGAATTAAATATGTTTAGTTCCTGCACTCTCTGGGTTAAAGTGATATGTTCTGCATATGATGTCAGTCCAAATGTTTGCGGATGAGCTAAGTGCACAGATATATGGATGACTGCCTGAGCTGCAGCAAACTTTAGACTCTTCTGAGGCTGTGTTAGGTGTTAGGTCTGGGATGCTCTGAAATGTTGATCTCCTTGACATTTCACTTCAGTAACAAAGCTTTGGATTACACATTGCTTCTGATTTATAATCACAGATCTCCATTATTTGGATATGTAATATCCATCACTACTAAATATTCAGAAAACCTATCTAAAGACCAAACTGTGAGCTGGGAATAAACTCTTATGTTTCTGTGGGTAGTCAGCTAAGATGCTGTTGGGATTTGAGTATTTTAAACTTTAGTACACAATTGCGCTTTGGTGTTCTTTGAACCACTCTTTCCACATACTTTTAGCAAAAGTGTACTATCATTTTTGCACTACATATCACACTCATGAAGAATAATCAAATATTTTTATCTACAGGAATAATGCATAGCAGCTCAGCCTCAGTGCAGAAACACAGAATTACAAAATTACACTTTGAACAGCTCTCCTTCTATCAACCCACAGTTTAACTGTGTGTTTAACAGGCTGCCTCCAGCCAAAGTGTGCCATTACTGTACATGGAATGATATAAAGCAAAAAAACAAAATCCCTGTGACTTACATCTTTTACATATGTATGGGTTCAGCACAGTTGGCTTGTTAATTTGCCAGTTGTTGATGGGAGAAGTTGTGTTATTTTTGTTTGCCTTGTTCAGTTGAAGTGAGAAAGTGAGAAAGTGAGAAACTCAAAGCAAGCTAAGACTTAGAGACAGTACTACACTTAAATTGTGTTTAGTAATTGGTATTAAGTAATGTAATTGTGGAAATAACAAGGAGGTATTAATGCTAATGCTTGAGCTTTTATCTAACGCGCTTCAAGATGATAAATTTTCTGCTTAAATTGATGTCAGAAGAGATACCATAATTATTTATTAGTATTTAGAAGTGAAACTGAATATATTTAATGTAATTTGTTGATTTAAAGTTAATGCTATTTCAAGAAGATTATTGTTCTCTTAATTAAACATAAATTTAACTGCTGAATAAGCTAGGACAACTAAATACATCCTTTCACAGCTCTTTACTTTTACACCCCCTCCCTTATTCTTCAGAAGATGAAAGCAGTAGGAGACTAATCTGTCTTTATGCTTTTGCACCAGCTGAGAGGCACAGGTAAGTGTCACAAAACATCATGCAAAATCCCATCAGTCTTCTCTATAGACCTTGTATTCTCTGTAGAACCTGATTACATGATCAGAGGTGAGAAATAATCACATGTAGCAGTTTGTAGGAGTTTTCACAGAGTCAGGCCAGCACAGCATCTGGAAAGGTGATTGTTTTCACAGCAATGTGCTGGGCTGTTTCTAGATTTACTGTGTTAAGCATGTGCCTGGAATGGGTGTCAGACTCTGTGTTATCTTCTGTGTCCCTCCTGAACTGCTTCTCAGCACTTCTGGAGACAAACAGGAGGCTGGAATGACCCTTACCTTCTCCACAACATGCCACAACATGTAACCTTGCCAAGGCCATGCAGCTTCTTACAGCTCAACATGAGGGACCTTCAGCACCTACCAGTTGCTCACAATAGCCTGCCATCCACCTCCCATCTGGTTCTGTGTAGTAGACAAGTACCCTGACTTGTAATTCTGAGAGATTATCTCCCACAGGTGAGCATCCCAAATGCAAGATTTGACCCTTAATGTTATATCTTCACTGTTTTTACCTCTTTATCTGTGTAATTGTACTAGTTTATTCTGTGACTTGTGAGAAATATATAAATGTGCTTTTGATAATTTAATTTGTATTTTTCCCTGCCTGGTGAGCTGGTTGTAGTGAGGATGGAAGCAGTGAAGATTATTAGTGTAGAGAGTACCTTCAGTTCTCCCAGACCTAAATCAGAAGCTCGTCCATGTAGCCAGTGGAAGGGTTACATTTAAAACTCATGAAGACAACCCTGAGAAGATTAAATTAGTTCTGATGTTTTATTCCATCCTTTACCCATTATACAAGCAGCAGATGGTTCATATATTTTATTGACCTACAGGAAATGATAGAAAAGGTGTTTTTGTTACTCCTACTTGCTACAAAACCTATAAAAGTTGCTTTTAGAGGTTAACTAGTGACTTTAAATTGGGTATCTGTCTTGTTTAATGAGGAGAGGAAATTAATAAAAAAAAATCAAGGAAAGAAGGGTTTCTAAAGACATTATCTGAATTCCCTGAGCTTATTAGGTAGGATAGTCTTGTAGACAGCAAGATCTATATGGAAATCCTTGAGGTAATTTTATGCAGTGTTGTTCCATACTTGTAACTCTTCAGCTGCAGAGATGATTTCCTATCTGACCAGGCTAATTAGAATGGGTGAGTCACCCATTAAGAGGATTAAATGCTTCTGGCTAGAAGAAAGCAGAGACCAAGCTTTCATATGTGGCATGGAGTTGAGCTAGTATGACAAAAGAAATGCAAAAACCAACCTAATTTTCATTTCTGACATATTTAGATAAGAAAAGAATTCGGAGCTGCTCTATTTTAAATAAGAAACATAAATGGCTTGTAGAGGACCACTCAGGGATAAATCAAGTTTGGAATATAAACTAGATGCCGAAAAGCAACCTTTGTAACTTTTCTGGGGGTTATTCTCCTAAAACAAATGTAGCCTGGAGTTGTCAGTCTCTTGAGTGAAAGTTATGTCAAGAATGTGACAATGTGTGACAACATTGTAACTTTGGGGTATAGGAACTCCACTTTTTAAACTTGCACAGAAAGTTGGTTCAGTATGAGCCATATGTGGACAAATGAAGACTGGGAAATGTGTCTATAATGTCTGTAAGTGTACACAAAATTGATCAAATGTGAAAGTGGCTTAGTGAGGTAAAATCCATGGATCAGTCATAAAGCTGGAAGGAATTTATACATATAAAGTATTTATTTCAATCAGCAAGGCAAACACCACACAAAAATCAGCACACAAACAACAACAAAAATAAAGAAAGTACACTTCCACAACACAGAAAAGACAAGAGTTAATTTCAAAAGGCTTCTTGAAAAAATAGTTGGTACTTAGGGCAAGGTGTTTTAAGAGCACAAAGCAAAGTTCAAGGCTAGATCTTCTATTGACCTCTCAGAGGCCTCATATCTTGATCTATCATTTATACTGTAAAAAGGCACCTGTGGCTGCTTGATGAAATAACACTCCACAATTTAGACTGACACTCAGCATAGTTTTCAACTGGGAATTTTCCTGTCATCTGTATAACAACTTACATTGACTGAGCAGAGAAGGTCAGAACAGCCAAAGACAAGACAGCCCAGAGAAACAAAAGAATAACTGACTTGGGATAATGCCCATGTCTTGTGGAAGCTTGCTGTAATAAAATAATGGAACAGCTTTTCTTAAACTTTGGTTCTGCTTTGTTTCTTTGTATTTTGAGTGACTGAAGAAGACCAATGGCAATAAATCAAGGCCTGAATGAAATATGCATTTGACACAATTTCCCTGTGCATCCCAGAAACTTTACTAAAACACCTTGACGTTGACGTTTACCTCTATTTTCATCCTACAAAGCTTTGTCTTCTAAATTCGAAGTCATGTTTTTACTTTTGCAAACTGAATTAAGTCACACAACTTGATTTTTCTTTAGCAAATCAAGTTGATTTAGCACAAAAGCAGTTTATTATACATCTGCAAAGATTGGTGCAGACTTGGATTGAGAACAGAATGAACACATCCTCTACTGTTTTAGTACATTTATGCTACCCTTTGACTTTTCTCTTGATGGGTTTAGCAATAGGATTAAGTGTTTCTATTCCTAAATGTTAGTAACAAGGAGGAATACTACACCTTTTTTAGCTGTTCTTGACCTTTCCTGCCACTGGGGCACTGACAACGTGATACTGCTATTCAGCATGGTAGATTTATCTCTGAAGCCTGTGGTATGTCTTAAAAGAGACACATCCAGGGAGATTTGTCATTTTTCATTCTAACAGAGTTTATGGTGCTCCCATCTATTCCAGTAAGAGGCAAATCCACTGATGGAGGATGATGTTTTCTCTTTAACCATTCTCCGTATCAGAAACAAAAGAAAATAATTGATATACTGCTCTTACAGACTTGATTTGTTACCTGTTCAGACTTAACAGTAGACACAGAAAAAATATGAAAAAGGAAGGTTACTTCCATATATTTTTACTGCCTATTCTTGTTCATCTCTCCTAAACCATAGCACAGATAGAGCCCTAGGTCATGTTTCAGAGGTGATATAAAGCAATAATAAACTGTAGATTTGAACAAACTGGAGAAACTGATAGAAATTTGATGGTTGGAGACAAGACCACAGTTTCTTGGAAATGTGGCAGGATTACTGCTGTAGGAATTCCAGCCTGGTTGGGCCAAATCTCTTCTCACTACACTGCAGCCACACTCCTGTGTCCTCAAAATAGATACCCTTGCACCTAACCCCTATACCCTGTCTACCTTGGCTGTAGCAATGGGAGTGATTGCCTAGTACACTAGTCTGAGCATTAATGGATTGCAAGTTACTTGGAGACTAACTAAAGTCAGTATAAGAAGTGATTCCAGCTCAGGAAGTGTCTGTAAACATGTTAGCTCTGTAACATGCTTGGTTTGAAATGAATTAGTGGGGAGAGAAATAACTCTAATTTACTCACTGAAGGTCAGAAAGGGAGAGCAAATAATGAACAATATGGTCTCTACAGGAGGTACTTTATCTTCTCTTCCTAGAGAAAAGCTCTGTAGAGCTGTGGGATGTTGTTCAAGACTGGTTTGGGGGTTTTTTTAATTTTTTTTTTTTTTTTTTTAAACTGTGAGCCTAAATGCAAACCATGAGAAGTCTCCCTGCATTTGTGAGCAGTGGCTTGGGGTCTGAGAGATCAGGGACTGTCTGGCTGGTGCCACTCTCCCTCCAAGCTGTACTTATTTTGTTTTCCATTCTCAGCAGACAGGTCCAAGTCACCTTATTCACCTTATGAAAGCTTGGGACAGATCATGGTAAATTACTATGGAAGCTTTGCTTTGAGCAGCTTGTGTGCACCATGAAACTTGTGCACACTGCATTGCCCAATTATCTTTCCTAAACTGTGTGTAGTCATACTGAAAGTATATTTTGTATTTGAGAACTGTTTATACACACAAATTTTTTGGCAGATATTATCTGAATAAAGAACAAACAGTTGAGAAACTCAGTGTTCACTGACAATACACAGAGTAAAAGTAGTATTCATCAGTTACATTACTCATTACACATTGTTCAACTGGATCTCATATACTTTCTTTCCTTCTATAGACAAAAGATGAGGGAGTACATTCTTCAGTATATTTCTATTTGATTTCTTCTGTCACTGAATGGCTTTTATATTTGAAAAATATAATCCCCTTCAGAAAATAGTTCATTCCCTGCCATTACTTTTACTTGACTTACAATGTCAACCATTACTTTTCTCCATCCTTGTGATATTCCACTTTCCCCCCCCCCGAGAGAGTTTACAAATTCTCAAGCATCTCACAAACAGAGCTCTGCAAGGAGAAACATTGAGGTGGATTTACCCTGCTCTTGGTGCAGATCAGATAGAAAAGCAGTTGTGTTGTTATTTTAAACAAATGGGACTTCAATTAAGTTGCTAAGGAACGGTTGACTTCTCTGAAGACAGGACAGTACTATGGGATGAAATGAAGCTCATAAACACACTAGTGTTTTTTTTAATTTTCTACTCCAGCATATAGGTTCAGACATCTCACTCAGTCTGTTTTACACTATAGATCTAACTAGGTGACACAATTGAGCATTTTCTTTTCTTGTCATAGAGCCTGGGAAATTTCTGATGAGTTATTGATGCTTATTTATAGTTGGATGTAAACATTTTATCAAATGTGCTTTTACTGCCACTTGTTCCAATAAAAAAGGTAAAAATATATAATCTATATGTCTATGAGTAATGAATAAAAAGGAACCATAAAGAATAGCTAGTAAGTTAGCAGTCTTAATACATGTGAGACACTATGGAAAAAAACCCATGATATATACCTACAAAAGGAGAAGTGGAAGGAAATACGATTTGTTTGTTTGTTTGTTTCTTAAGCAAAAAACTGAAGAAGAGGAGACAATTTCCATTCTGTCAAAACATAATAAAATAAGCTCTCTTAATTCTTAAGGAAAGTCTTCCAACATAATTTTCTGCACCTTTTAAAATGCTAAAAAGCTAAGACTGTAATAAGGATTACTCCTCTAATGGGTGTCTGCCACTTGATTCTTCCTTAAAGTCCTTGTCAGTAGAATTTCTTGACCATTGTGTTAGGAAAAACAAAAGTGTGTTTTCCATTAAGAAGATCTTCAGAAAAAAAAAGCAAAGAAATAGTAAGATTACTTGAGAAAAAAAGCTAGCTTTTCAGCAACATATAAGATTACAGCATTGTTACTTTTGAAAGTCTGCATGACTTTCATATGCAGCCCAGTAAGGCTGGATTGTGCCCATCTTGCCCAGAGAACTAGTCATGAACTTGTTAACTTTCATAGTGCAGCACTATTTGTAGAAATCTCAGTATTATCAGTATCAATCTCTTCCACTTAGAGAGTTTGTTACCATGTCTTTTACATTGCATAAGAATGACACAGTAGGATTATGCAAAAAGCTGATGGAAGTGTTCTTTGGAAACACATTTGAGGAAATCATTTGTGGATACACTTCCAGGGCTGCTGGAAAGGGAAATATGGCACAGTGTCAAAGGAGGAGAGGTGTTCATTACTCAAACTCAGAAAATGAAAAAGGAACATTTATCTAAATGTAACTTCGTGTAAAACTTTAAAACCAAGACTACAAAGGCTTTCTGTGTTGAAGCTGTGTCCTTTGATGTCCTCATACAGGCTTAATGGTGCCGCAGGCTAATACACTAACCATTCACCTTCATGCTAGTTGAAACCATGTGTAATTGCAGAGGAACAGCTCTCCCTTGGTCCCAAAGGAAACTACTGAACAACTAATGAAACTACATTCTTCTGGGCTTGTGTCACTTTGATCAATTAATTTTTAAACTCAGTTAAGGAGTTTTTTGCTGACTCCATATATACTGAAAAGTTTTCTCTGCCTTTTTTTCCTCTAAAGCCTTTCACCTTTTACTCTCACTGAATATTTGTCAGCATTCAGCTGCAGAAAATAGAGAACTGCATTTTACATCATCATGGCTTTGTAAACTGCCACCTTTCTTTCTGTAACTCCCTATTTCTGTACCACTCCCAGGAAATTCCTGATCTTTGAGAGCTACAAAATATCTGTATTTTCAGTCACTAAAGTCAGTCTAAATCAAAAGTATTGATGTAACATCCTTGTGTGGTTCCTATACCATTAAAATTCTCTGTCTTTTTCCTAGTCCTGCTTGAAGAGCAAGGAAGCAGTTTTGTCATGGGACAATTTGCAGTTAGGTGTACCATTGAGTCTCTTGGGTAGCAGATGAGCTACCAAGTAACCTGTGAAAAGACCCTATCTGCACCTCTATGGCCTACAGCCAGTGCAACCCTTTGCAAAAGGCATGTGGCTTTTCCTCTTAGAGACCTTAAATTGACTATTTCTCAATTTTGAAATATAGCTTGAAATCATTATTAACTTAAACTAGTAGTATGCTTAAAGAGCTGCTTTCTAGAAGCTTTCATGATGCTTGGAAATATATCTTAATATACTTAGCACTCATGTAAGGCAACAAGGCATTCTTGATTTAGGGGGTTTTCCATGCAACAGTATTAATTTTGGAGGGTGAAAGTTCTTGACAGATATTGCACCTAACCTGTGGATAAAGACATATTTATCCCATCTGATTGCATTTCAGGGTGAGTTTTGGTCCTTTTTTCCCAACATGGTCATTGTTGGGCTTCTCCAATGTCAGCTAGGATACAGTGATGAGATTGAAGAGATCTGAGCTGTTTGAGCATGCAGATTAAAATAAGACCTTGACGTACGGAAAACAAACTCTACAACCTGTAAAAGGTTATAAAGCAGGTATGTTTATTGCGGTGCCGGGTGCAAGGGGGATCGTTCCTCCTAACTTGCACACCCAAGTGTCCATCGAGCAGGTATTTATTACACCAAAGCATGCATATTTAACAGAGTTAGCTACATATTCATTATATGGGGTTAGATTATTATAATCAGTTCCGGGAACTCATTATCATAGGCCTCCTCCCATTGGCGCTTGCGCAATGCTGTCTGGTGGTCATGGGCAGGGGTCTTCGGGAGGAAGGCTCTCAGTCTTCCTCGAGGTGTACTTTTCACCTTTTGTCTCAGGATGCAGAGTTGTGATGAGTCAGAGATCACAAGACTGGGGGGAGGCTCTTCTTTATTCCTCCCTGTCTTGAGTTAGCTTCCCTTATCTACAAGCCATGCAAGATGAGCTAAGGCCCATAAAGCTTGTCAAGTCTCAAGGCCTCAACATCCTGTCTCCTGTTTATCTCAGGAGGCCTCAGGATAACAATGGTTGCTCAACTTGCTTTATTATCTTTCAAGCAGAATACTGTCCCCCTCACTTCAACCTCAAAGATTTTTATTCTAAATTAGAAAATTTTTTGTGTGTTTAATAGATTTTTACTATTGGTAAAATTATTCTGAGGATGTACCAAAGATTTTAAAGCAGAACAAGTATTAAAGCAAAAGGGATTTCCAGGTAACAGAGTTACTGTGTGACACAGCTGAAGAAGACTCTTCTTTTTTACCAGTTGTTCACCTTCTTAGTTTTATGTTGGAAGCCTTGCACATTTTAGTTGTGCATGGAAAGATATGTCAGTTTTTACATCACGATCTCGTTTAGATATACTCAAGCAAGTAATAAAATTTTAGGTTGATTTTTCTTAAAGTCATTACAAAATCTTCTAAAGGGCACCACTGAGCAACATCACCTCAGAAAAACTTTTAGAAAAACAGGCTTTTTTCTCCCAAGTTCTTATTTAAATCAGTCTTTGCTTCATTTTCTTTTTCTTTTTTTTTTTTTTTTCTTTCCTCAACTTTCCATTTAGCATTTCAATGAAGAGCAATTGAATCTGGCATCCACAAGAGGAGCTTTTATTACCGTATTTTGACTACACAATTCCCCTTGTATTTGAACATGAATGTTTAATTTATTTCAGTATTTTTACTTTTTTTTTTCAATATTGTTCATTAGTTGCTATTAAACTAAGCCATCTTCTTCTCATGATAGTATTTGTCCACCTAAATATTTCCATTATTTACAGCAGCACTATTCATGATTAACTCATTTCTGCAAGACAGCAAATTTTTTAGCCACAATAAGCTCAAGTACTGTATGTTGGCAAAACATTAGGTTCTTTTACTCCCACAAAAGCTGATGAGAAGAACAAATATGCTTGTCCTGAATGATGATGAAGTCAATATCCTGGAAAACTGTTTTCTCTCCTTTTAAGATAAAGGACTTAGAAATATTGATCTCTTTGTGTAGAAAAATATCAGCCACACTTTAACAAGTACATGCAATGCAGGGAATATACATGAATGCCTTTCATCCTTCTATAAAATTATCCATCCAACTGCAGAGCAATGTAGCTGAGGTTGTGCCACATCAGAGGCAAAGGTTTCAGTCACTTTTGACTGCATCTGTCAGGGCACAACTATCATTTCCTTCCACTTCTAACTATCTGCACTGGGAGTGCCACACTGGGAACATCCTATTTCCTGGACCTGTGACTACTGTTTCCTTACATACAGTAAGGAAAGAGACATTTTTATATATCATCACTTTACTGTCCATCCGTTATATACTCTTTGGATAGTATACCTTGTGTTATACACATTGAGAAATCTGTTTTTCTTTGCTAACAACACAGAAATAAATCAACCCAAAACAATTTTCAAAAGATGTTTCTCCAGATCAGGTTGGAATAAGCAAGAAGAGCTCTTTCACATTATTTCTAGTGGTGTGTTAATGAAATAGTATGAACAGAGGATTCCTGCCATAAAAACTCAAGCACGTCCAAGTGACATCCCTTATAAATCATACTTTGCAAGGGAGTAATGCTTTTGGGATCCTTTGATGTTTAAGACTTAGATGTACACACTACCAATATCTAGTGTTTGGTTTTGACATTGTTCCTACATAGTCTGAACTTTGGGAAGGATTTCTGATGTTGTTATAGAAGTTAACCAAATTCAAGTCTGATGTTTTGCTCAGTCCCTGACCTCCTCCCAATACTTTCCATCCCTATTGTACTCAGAGGCCTGTTGGGCCAGCTCCTGAGAGCCAAACACTTGCATGAATTATGCAGGCAGCATTGCAACAGCAAGGAAGACCAAGGGTGATCAGTGTTTTTGTCCCTATCATGTTTACTGTTCTCCCTCCTTTTTCTGGGAAGCTGCTAATCCTGTCTTGCTCTCAAGGACAGTATTTAATTTTGATTTGTGTGGAACAGCAAAGAAACAGAGATCAAAGTGATGAGCTGCTGAATTGTATGTCCTTTACCTTTTATTAGAGGTGTTATTTCACATTTTCATGAAGGATGTATTACATATTCACAGAAATAGATTTACCTCTTTTTAAATGCCTTTTATAAATTTCTTCTTGCCATAAAGTATGAATCATTAGCAAACCCTAGGCCTTCTGTCATACCTACCTCTCTGGTTTAATAGTCCTCTCCTACATGCCCTTGTTGCTACGGTGCTCCATTTCACAAGTACAATGAATTGTATATTGTAATAAGTGACATATGCCTAAGGCAGCCTGAAAAATCAGCACACTGTCAATTCATAACTTTGAATTCTTGACTTGGCTGAAATTTTTGGAGGGCATAAGGCAAAGTGTTGACAGGAATGGCAAAGGGACTCATGAGATAATTCCTATGATATGTCAGACATGGTGACAAGGGCAGTGTAGTGTATGCCTCAACACTGCTTTATCAGTGTAAACAGACTTTGAACCACAAACTGGACAACAGCTAGTCTGAGATGGTGACAGAGCAACCTGTCTGGTTGAACAGTGGGGACAGACTCCAATCCACAAACTGGACAATGGTTTGTCAGAGATGGTGCTGTATCAGTGTGGAAAACTGCAATCCCACCTCTATGCATGCACCCAGACCCAGGGCCTGGAAGACTGAGGGGTCTGGAGACCCCTGAAGACCACCTAAGATCCCTTAGAGATGGTGTTGGGCATGCGTGCCACCACCCGGTGGTGGGTGTGGGTAAGCAGAATAGTCCCCGATAAAAGAACAGGAGCCACAAACATCAGATGGAACGTTCTCCCACTAGACCTGAAAGCAAATCCGACTGACGGGATGCTGCAGATCCGTGGTGGTAGCTATTGCAACTGACCATTATCTTCCTTCCTTTCCTTTCTCTCTTTCTCTCTGCTTTGCAAACTTTTGTCAGGCAAATAAAGTCACTTGGAACTTGATTCCATTTTGCGTCTTAATTCTGTTCCCGAGAATGCAAGCAAAAATCTCGATCTGGTTTATGACCGGCACGTGACATCTTTCCCTTTGAAAATGCATCACGGGATAAGGAATTTGCCTAGAAGCAAGTAAAATGTTGAAAGTGTGCAGCAGATTTCTCAGATGCAGGTTACCATATTTTACTGACATTTTTATTTAAAAATAAACAAGCAAACCTATGTCTTACACTGATTTTCTTCTGGCTTGTAAGCATAAAATTGTCAGAAAACATGATGATGTCTTAATTTTGTTAGATCCCAGACATTTTTGTGCAACAGCTTGAAATGAAAAGTCTGGAATTTTTCAGAGAGAAAAAAAAAAAAACCAAACCCAAGAGGAAACTGCATTATCTATTTCATTACAATAAAAAATTTTATTCTGTATTTTTATTGAGAAAAAAAATGCCAGGAATAAAAAAAAAAAAAAAAAAAAAGGCAAAAACAAGCAACAAACACACAAAAGAAAATCAAAATTTATGTTTTGGGAATTGAATTTTCCATGTCTTCCTGTGTAAGTTAGTGTGGTGGTACTACCAGTTGTTTTAGAAGCTAATGTACATCTGTCCATCTAGAAAGCATTTGCAGTCACAGATATATTAACAGGTACGTTCATTGTCATACATACCAAAATTTAGTAAAGCTGCATTTATTCACTGATTATTAATGCTGATAATAACACATACAATATTGATGTGTGACAAATTAACATTTTGACATTTAACATAACCTTCTAGAGAGCATCAAGAGAAATGGGTCCAGGTGTAACCTAATTCTTCCGTGTTAAAACACAGTTGTCAGGGGTCCTTTTAGAAGACCCTTACTGCTAATGCTGTGCTGAAGCAAAATTTGTGTAAGTTGGCTAAAACTTCTTTTTTAACCTCAAAATGTAGAGTATAAAAGTGAGAAATAAGCATGGTCTTAATGTAAAGATACTGTTCTCAAAAATTAATGAAACTGAAGTGCAAGCCCCCTGTTCCCCTGATGCTCAGTTGGGCATACTCTGTCATGAACCAACAACCCTGTTTTCAGCATGCACAGAAACACTGGCAACAAAATGATCAGAGATGACAGAGTCTGTTATAAATATTTTAGAGAAAATATTGAGTGTCCAGGGAAGTCTTGGTGGACCTTGAATTTTTCTGGCAGTGGTAAGTTCCCCGCAAGACATAACCCACTTAGGAAATTCTCCAGAAGAAAGGGTTTATGTCTCATTTTTTCACACTTGCTGAATCCTGTCAACACAGTTTTTTGAAGTTTGAATGCCCAGCCCTTTTCTGTCTGCTTGGTGCTTATGCTGACCAATTCCCAGCTCCACCAGTCCCAGTCCTGCTGCCAGATGGGCAGCACAGTGACTGCCACCTCTCCCTAGCAGAGCAGTCAGGCAGGTGGTGGGCACTGCCACATACCAGAGGTATGATGTTTATCTAATGAGCAGGAGTAACCTTAAATGTAACTCTCGGGAAAAAGTCTAACACTAACGTTGTTCTATCTTTAACCTCAGGCAGACTGTTGTCAGCAAGAAACTTTTTAACAATTTATTTTTTCCCAAATACCATCTCTGAGAACCAGAGACACAGACTGTGTTCCCAGTCCTGATGGGTTTGGTACCTCTCCTTATTCCTTTTCAACCCTTTGACCGTGTACCTGGCATATCATACACCACCTCTCTTGGGAAGTGATAGCTCTTTGCTGTGCAGTTTTACACCACCTACCAAGTCTTGACTGGTATCTCTGGTTAGATGCAAAAGGTAAATAAAGAACTAAAGGGAAATTGTTGATGAGACCAATCTCAATATTTCTTTTTCAAAATATCTTACTAAGAGGTCTTATTAAGAGGCAAGAGGGGAAGACAGACAAAAGCACAGGCTTTATTTTAGCAAGATTTAAAGTGGTGTATATGCGTGACCTGTAATTTCCAGAAAGAATTTAACTCCATGGAAACTTACAATACTTTAAAATTTGTTTTCAATCCAAATTGAAATAAGGCCTACATTTTGAGAACCTTACATTAAAGTGCTCCCCAAATGTATTTGGAACTGCTGGTTATGTGAGATCATTTTCTGTAGTGTAAAAGATATTTCCGTGTAGGGAAAGAAAGATGTCATTCTGTAATAAGGTCAAAACATTATGATATAAACATCAAATAACATTCATTATTAAATAGGCTATATAAATAGCAGTTACTAAGCTCTTTGAATCATGAAATCACTGAATAATTTAGGTTAGAAACGACTGACCACTGGGGGGTTAAATAGTCCAACCTACTGATCAAATAAGGGTTAGCTACGCAGAGAAGCTCACTCAGCAGCTCATCCAGCCAAGCACTGAACATCTCCAGTGATGGAGGCTCCACAGCCCCTTTGGGCAACCACTGCAATGCTCAACCTTTTCATAGTGTTTTGTCTGGGTTTTTTTTTTTTTCCCTCACCTTATACCCCCATCTAATTTTTCTTGCTGTGATTTATGAACATTTCTTCATTCTTTCAATGCCTACCTCTGAGAAGGGTCTGTGTCTGTCTTCTTTGGATCCCTCTCTAGGTGGCTGAAGACAGCAACAGATCACCCTTTTTCCTCCTTCTCATCTCAAGGCTGAGCAATCCCAGCCCCCTCAGACCCTTATGTAAATTGTGAGCTCCAGCCTTCTCCACAAGGGTATCAATACTATTTCCCTAGTGAGGGATAGTGTTTGGGACACTTTGTTGGTAATGTGGCTTACAGGTGCCCAGTGCAGAGAAAGAATTAATTACCAACATGCTGGCTACCCTCTTGATAAAGCTGCTCAGCATGAGGTTGCAGGCCTTGTATTTGCCTTTGCTGAGCTCCCCGAGGCTCCATTGGGTCCATCTCTGGCTCTGGTCCATCTCCAGCTCTGACCATCAATAGATCCTCTGCATACTGCAATGAGGTGTCACCACAAATTTACTGTGGGTATGTTTTTTCCAGTTATTTTGGTCCTTGGTGGAGATAGATGAGCCTGAGTATTGAATCCTAAGGATGATGTCCATAACTGACCATAGGTTTGAACTACTGCCCACTTGAACCCAGCAGTCTAGTTCAGATTTTTACCCATTCCTAAAGAGAATTAGTCATTACACTGATTATAATATGTGTGATTTATAGAATTGAAATGGTGTTTTGTCATACTTTAAAACTGGCAGAGGTTATTTTGATATATTAATGTTTCCATTATCTGCTTTTAATTTAAAATTAAGAGATTGCTAGAATCAACTTCTAAAGTATTGCATTTCAAAATAAAATTAAGTAATCATTGTCTTAGCATGTTCTGAAAGTAATATTAAGACATAAGAATGATCATTTGAATTTTTAAAGGAATTTCAAGATTTTTTTTTAATATATTAAAGCAAAAAGCCAGATATGGATCTAAAATCCTGTTGCTCAGTTTTCTGCTTTTATTGGCTTGCTTGAGTGTTATGGCTGCTATAGAGCATCAGTTCTGCTGAGATGTGTTTGTCAGCAGCCAGACAGGTTTCCTCTGCAGAACCAGCATGAAGCTGGCATCTGAGCTGCTACTGCTTGAAATTCAACAAGACATTTCTCCAATGCTGGTCCAAAGATTGTAATGGCCAAGATTTATCTTGGTAATTTAAACTTGGTCTTAGACTACTGGAAATGGTTTTAGCCTGCAGACATGCTGCTGGTCAAAGCTTTCCAATGGGATGTGAGCCATAGACTTTCTCAGTCATTATAGCTGAGTTATTTTGCTACTCAGCTATGCACAAGCAGCAGGCCTTTAGGCTAATTAATGAATCATCAATGCATTTGTGGTGTGAAAAATGAAATATTTATGCTTGCCAGAGTAATATTTCTGTCTTGCAGCCTTATGCTCTGTTGATGCCTGATGGAGGATGAAGTAAATACCAGCTGGTGTAGAATGAGCAGAATATAATTACTTTTTACAAAGTTAACTGAATATTAAAAATAGTAGTCAGAGAAGCTGGAAAAATATATATATACATGCATGAAAGGCTGGTCATAGCCAATACATGAAGGGAACACTTGCTTAACTAGTGCCATGGGAGTAGAAAACCTGGAGGATCCATATTGTGTACAAACGTGTCACACAGAGTTCTTTTTACAGAGCAGTTAGTGACCAGCTGTAGTAGTTAAAAGTCCTGAAGGGAAGCCAAAGATGCTCTAATGTTCTAGCTGGTCATCATTAGGGGATCACTGAAAGATTTAAAGCATCAGATGTTGCTTTTCAAAAATTTGTCCACTCTTGAAAGAAAGGAAGAAAACATTACTTCTAGGTTTTAAGGCAATGAAGGGTTTTGTTCTTTGTTTTGTTCTTTGTGTCCTGATACCATAGTAAATTAACAGAGCTCTGCTGGGTGTGATTTTTGCAATCACTGTCCCAGTCCTTCTCCACAGAGTAAATTTATGAGTACCAGTCAAATCAAGACCCTTAAAAAAGAAACATTCTTATGTAACTGAAAGAGGATTTAACCCCTTATTTAAAGTGGAGACTTTTTACAGTAATCGGCTAAAACTGATCTACATAAAGAGCTGATTTTACATGCTGGCAGTTACAATCAGAGAGATTGCAAGGGTGAGCTACCAAAAAAGCTATCCAGACAGGTGGAGGGGAAGCATTGTGCAGGTAAGACATCAGCCTCTCCCTCTCTCCCAGTTCCAATTTCAGATTATTTTTTCCTTGACAATTTAGTCTGAGTCTTTCCCTTTGTTTTATGTGCACAGTCTGAGGTTCTGATAAAACCCAAATGTCCAAAATCCAGAAAGAGCATTAAATTCCTGTGTATTTTTTCATCTGTTTTCACAGCCGTGAGCGATTACACTGTTCAGGTACTCAAGTTCAGTTGAGCAAATGATCTTCTAAGTCTGAGCCAAACCTCAATGCTAAACCCTTCAGACTGGTAATACCACCTGTTACATATGTTCAAGTTCAGTGATTTATAATAGAGTCAGTATGGAAGGATGGACTTCTAACATGGATTATTGGTCTGTTTTGCAATGAAGTATTTATTTTAAAATGGCAAAGGAATCTTTCTGGTCTTGACATTTCTAAAGTCAGTCAAGGATCTCAGGTTTGCACACAAGACAGTGACCTCCTAAAGGAAGCATAGGAAGAAAAAAAAATTGCAATTTCTGGTTTTGGGTGTTTGTATTCAAGGACTTTGAGAAACAGATGTAAATACTTCAGGAAGAGGTAAATGTAAGATCTTCAAATGCTACTTCAAGAGGATGCTGTACCTTTGGGAATATCCCTTTTAAATAGTATTACAGAAGTAGCAAATTATATCTATTCTCCATCTGCAACAGGGATTAGAACTAAATGTCATATTTTAAGTCCGTGCTTCATGTTTGCTTCTACAAGAACTGACAATTTAAATGTCAGTTATTATAGCTTCTCAATAAATTTCAGAATCTAAGCAAATCTGGAAAACCTGACTGACAGCTACAAATTAATTTAGCTTTGTTAAATAACAAGACAGCACTGCACTGCTATTGCTGACATGCATCAAGTCTATAACACTAGTAATTCAGTGTGTGAGAAGTTGTGTTTTCATGAAATACAAATTATGCAGATTCTACTCATCTTCTAGGAAGAGAGAAATCTTTTAGGCACTGATGCCCTATAGGAGAGGTATTCAGTAATCCCAAAAGCTGTATGGTTTTATACTTGACAGAGCAGTGGTATGGTTTAAAACAAAGCAGGTTATCATAAGTGCATAAAATCATAGCCACTAGTGTGGATGGTAAAAATTAGTATTTGCTGCTTAGAAATAAAAGAAATATTGTGGAAATGAAGGCCATCACAAAGTTTAAAGTCTGTCAAAAAGCAGCAGGAGCTACTGCTAGGTAATCAGAATTTATGAACGTGAAGCCATTTATTTAAGTGCTTAAAGTCACAATAGGCTAACTACAGATGTGTGTAAAACACTAGGCTATATCCTGTAAAACAGTAGTCTATATCCACACTGGTGTGCTGGACCTGAAAGTAAAAATGATAGTGTTAATCTTCCAGGTTAGAATTGTGAAATGCTTTTATTGTATATTATATATGATAAACAGTTTTCTTGACAGGACTATTAAACAAACAACAACAACAACAACAAATACAACCAAAAAAAAAAAAAAAAAAAAAAAAAGATAAAAAAGTTGAAAAAGAATAGAAACTGTGTAAGGGAGATGTTTTATTCAGAGAAGGTGGCCAGATAGGGCTGATCTAAAATTACCCAGATTTCTTCTTTGACTAATGTTGTTAGTTATCTGCATTGGATCATAGCCCATACCAAGTATCCAAAGAAAAATGGGTGTTCCTCTCACTGACATAAATCAATGGTCTTTTCTTCAGAGCTTTCACCCTCTTCCAAGGTCTGTAGGCTGTGGCCCTTACTTTGTAAGTATCACCCACTATCTTCAGCAGGGTTTGCCATGCAGCCAGGTTAATGAGGACTTCAGAAACTCTCCCACTATGTGAAACGCTGTGAGGAAGTTGTTCTACACTTCTGAAGATTTATTGGAGATGTGTGCTTAGGCAGATGTGGATGATTAACTTCAGTGTTGTGTTTCACATCACTGCAATTTTAAGGCTTGGGGTTTTTTTGCTTTCTTTTTTTTTTTTTTTTTTTTAAAAGTGTATTTGGTTTTAATACTGAAATTTTCTATCCACATAGATATTAGTGGTTGACATGGGTAACATCTTTCACTGTTCAGCTCCATCTTCAGTCTTTCCTGTTATGGATTTGTAGCTTGAACATTTCTTTGATACGAGATGAGCTTAATGACTTATCAGCTCAAAGATATGATATAGCTATAAAATAAGATTGCTTTTGATCACCACTGACATAAATTATCTGGAGCGTCCTACTGTCAGAGCTGGCACAATGTCCATTTCAACCCTGATTTGTGGGGAAACAGGTGCCACTGTACATATTCTGCTCAAATTCTCTAGAAATATTTGACTTGTTTTTCTTGGGTTTTTTTTGTGTGGTTTTCTTTTTCTTAATTTTGCACTATTTAACAAAGCATTAGAAGGAAGGCAAAGAACTTCTAGCTGTACTTATCATGATGCTGCTCCTCCACTTCAAGAGGGAAGCAGGCTGATATATCTTCTCCCACAGAAAGCATAAAGTCCTTAATGTACAAAAAATACAGAAGGCCTTGGTCACCTAAGCTGGCTGTTAGTCCCAGGGTTTAATGATGATGGTGGTGCACTATTAATTATTTCATGGAGACATCTAGCAATGTTTATGTCATTTGAAACATTTTAAGAGGCCAGTCAGCAAAAGCTAACTTTTGTGATCAAATAATACTACAATTAAAGCTTCTATACTTCATTAGAGAACCTGAAAGAGTATAGCAGGGGGAGGCATGATTTGTGGATCTCATAAGGGAAATAAAGATATTTTAGGAGAGATAAAGGGACTGGATCATTTTAGTAATCAATTTTATTTAAAACCATTCAACCACACTATGATTGATGTAGTCCATAGTTCATCTGGACTTTGAGCGGTGGTATGAGAGCAGGCTTGAAAGCACTTGAGCAATATTCTGAGGGGAGAATGTGTCAGTTTACAGTTTCTCTGTATGTTCTAGCAGCTACCCCATTTTAAAGTATTTTAAACTTTAACCTTTTCTCATTACTTGCCATTTATCATGCTCAACATCCTTCATCTGGATTGACATACGATTGTAGTGACAATTGGATATGCCCGGTGCTCAGCATTTTGAAACTTCAGCTGTTTCTTTAAAGTCCAAAATAAGAGATGGTCTGTTTTGATGAAGGCTACCATGTGGCAGCCTAAGTAGTTGTCCTGGTTGAGTGAAAACAGACCTAATTCTGTTCAGTAATTTTACTTCTCAGCTTGGTTCTTTTAATTAACTGCACTTTCTGAAGTTAGTAGTCTGTTTTCACAGACAGTGTCTGCTTCTAGCAGTGATAACACCTCATGTTTAGAGTTACTACCAAGGATTGGTGTGCAGACCAAGGCCACTGCTGGGTCCTGTGTACCACATTGGGGGTGCAGGAAGTGAAAGGCGGCACCTTCAGGGAGGAGTGGACAGGACGGGTGACTCTAAACTGACCAGTGAGGTATTCCATCCCATATACGCCATATTTGGTCTAGAGCTGAGGGACTCGAAGGGTCTCTGGGCTCTTCTCTCCCCTCTTGGACTGCTTTGCCAGCTTTTGCTTGGCTTGGCTCAGGTCCTCTTTCGGTTCCTTCCTCAGAGCACCCCAGGAGGACTCTCTCTCCGTTCTGCCTGCGATCCAATCTGTGTGTTCCTGAACCCGGTACCAGAATCCAGCTCCTGAACACAGCTCCCGGACACAGCTCCCGTCTGCTGCGGGGCCCAGTCTGGGTCTGTCCTGGTGCCTCCACAGCATCAGTGGTGACGGTGATGTAATTACCATCAGGGGGGTTGTGTTCCATACTGGTTTTGTATATATTTGTATATATTCTATTTTTATAATTATTAATTTCCTTTTCATTAAAGCTGTTCTAGTTTCCTTTTCTAATCGCTAAGTCTCTCTCCCTTATTCCCTTTCTCTTCCCCTTTGGGGAGGGAGGGGGGTTAACAGAGAGAATCTGTTATAGGTTTAAGGGGCTGCCCTGACCCTAAACCTTGACAGTAGTGATGTTCACACAGACAGAAAGGTTCCTTGAAAGTCAGGAAGTGTTTTGAGAGTGCTTGCTTAGGCCACTTTGCCTGGCTGTAATCTTAATAAACTAAAGTTGTTCTAGGAATTACAGTCCTTTCAAAGCTCTGATGTCTTTAGTTTTGATCATGATACACATAATTTCATTATGTGTTAAATGAATGTGTTATGACAAGAAAAATGCAGTATTTACTGCTCTTAACCTGTTTGGTTGATAGGTTCAGTGCTTCATTTCCCCCATCCATGGTCTCCCAATATCAGATTTCATAGAATCATAGCATTGTAAGGGTTGGAACGGACCTTAAAGATCATCTAGTTCCAACCCCCCCTGCCATGGGCAGGGAGACCTCCCACTAGATCAGTTTGCTCAGAACCCCATCCAGCTTGGCCGTAAAAACTTCCAGGGATGGGGCTTTCACCACCTCTCTGGGCAACCTGTTCCAGTGCCTCACCACCCTCAAGGTGAAGAAATTCTTCCTAATGTCTAATCTGAACCTACCCACCTCTAGTTTTCATCTATTCCCTCTTGTCCTACCTGTGGGAGAGTGGCTACAGGGAAGGGTCACATTCCCATGCAGAGACTCGCTGACGAGGAGCTGCACAGGCACAGGACACAGATAGTGTAACAGAATAGCAAGGTCAGATTGTTCCTTGAGAAAGGGAGTTCTACAACAACAAGATGCCTGGGGCCTAAGATATGAGGAGCTGCACCAGCTGCACAACCACAGAGATAAGCAACTGGGCAGGTCTGACTTTTTATAGCCTAACCAATAATGAGCTTGCCTGATTGCTCACATTGAGTGCCGTAATTCTCCCACCGTCTACAACACCTACCACTACCTGACATACTAAAAAGTCCTTCACCAGCTTTCTTGTAGGCCCCTTAAGATACTGGAAGGCCACAATAAGGTCTCCCCAGAGCCTTCTCTTGACTGAACAACCCCAACTCTCTCAGTCTGTCCTCACAGGAGAGGTGCTCCAGCCCTCTGATCATCCTCATGACCCTTCTTTGGACACGTTCCAGCACGTCCATATCTTTCCTGTAATAGGGACTCCAGAACTGGACGCAGTGCTCCAGGTGGGGTCTCACCAGAGTGGAGTAGAGGGGGAGCATCACCTCTCTCGACCTGCTGGCAATGCTTCTCTTGATACAGCCCAGGATAGTATTGGCCTTCTGGGCTGCAAGTGTACACTGACGGCTCATGTTGAGCTTCTCATCCACCAGCACTCCCAGGTCCTTTTCTTCAGGGCTGCTCTCAAGCCAGTCACTGCCCAGCCTATATCAGTGCCTGGAATTGTCCTGACCCAGATGGAGGACCTTGCACTTGGCCTTGTTGAACTTCATGAGGTTGGCATGAACTCACCTCTCTAGCCTATCAAGGTCCTTCTGGATGCCATCCCTACCCTCCAGCATGTCAGCCACCCCACACAGCTTGGTGTCATTGGCAAACTTACTGAGGGTGCACTCAATGCCACTGTCCACGTCTCTGATGAAGATGTTAAACAAGGCTGGTCCCAGTACTGATCCTTGAGGGACTCCACTTGTCACGGTTCTCCACTTGGACGTGGATGCATTGACAGCCACTCTTCGTGTGTGGCCATTAAGCCAGTTTTTTATCTACCAAAATGTCCATCCATTGAACCCATAATTTACCATCTTGGAGACGAGGGTGTCATGTAGGATAGTGTCAAAAGCTTTTCTCAGGTTCAGTTGCTCTTCCCTTGTCTATTAATGTTGTGAGCATCTCATTTCAAATGAAAGCTGCAGCAGGTTGGGAAAGGTCTCCCATGTTCATTTCTGCCACTGAATTTCTTCTGCTATTTTTTTATCTCTTAAAAATTATTTTCTTTCAATCATTTAAGAGTCACTAAGTCTCAGCGATTCTTTCTGTGGTGCTGAACATCTGTCTCTCATTCTATTCTCTCTCCATTAAGAAGCATGTTTACTATCATGTCATCCCCTCCCCATTAACCCACTTTTCCTGTCATTTATGACAAAGTATGCCTGTCCTGGTCCTTGAAACTTCCCCTGTAACACTCTACTGTAAAAACTGACACTCACATGTCATATTGGACCCTTTTCTTCAGGATCTTTCCTGGAAAAGGCAAGAGATGAAGACTACCATTTTCCAGTTTCTGTTTCCAGGACAGTGTTAATCTATGTATTGCATGCAGCAGTCAGATGTGCAGATAGCCCATGTTTGGGTTCCTGCAATGGGTGACAACCACTGAATAACCTGCTCTATCATCGTTTCTGCCTGACACAGAGTGGGGTTTGGAGAAGGGAGGCCTCCTAAGATCCCTTCCAACTGAGGTGTCTCATGGGCCTGTTCCTGCCACTTGGTCCTGGCAATTAATGTTCATCTCTTTGTCCCATAATAGCTACTACCACTAACATGTCTGACAGAGTCTTTGTTGTTTCCCTAATCCCTACCCTAAATCTTACGTCTCAAATGAGTGATTCCAGCACAGGACTCTCATTAGCATCTTCTCACATCAGCACGTAACAAGTAACTGCAGGAGACCATAACGGACAGTCACACACAGACCAATGTGATCAAGTGAATGCCGTTTATTATGGGTTACATAGTTGCTTATAGACCTCACTATTCTTAACATGCACTACTAACCTCTACATAATTGGTCACTTTGTAAAAAGCTATGCACTCTTAATTATACATGATTGGTGACTTCTGGCTGTCCATACGGCAGGCACACAGCAGTCTTTTCCCTTATCTTCTTTCTTGGATTCAGGGAGTTCTTCTCTTAGCTATCTTCCTCCCTCTCAGCTGTGGCCGACCTTGAGGCTTCATTCTTGCAGTAAATTCTGTTAGCTTATGAAGGCTGGATTGCTCACATGTCCGTTGCTAGACAAAAACTCCTCTACAAGTAACAGTATTTTTTCTTACAGGAAGTCATGTATGTGCCAAAAAAGGCAGTAAGTACCAGCTGTGAGTATTCTAAATCAAATACTTGTAAGAAAAGGCATGGCATTATTCTGTTGCCCACTTTTCTGTGAATAAAATATAGCTCCTGACTTGCAGATACTGTTTGAATATATCCCTGTGCAATATGCTTGGTAATGCACAAAAGGTTGGAGCTCAAATACATTTTCACACTTGAAGACTGTAAGGGACTTTTCTCGGGGGTGAAAAACAATTAGACATGACAACAGAGCACACTGTCAACCATGTAGACACATAGCTCAAAAGTGACCAACTTTGAAATGAGACACATTTTCATGAAACTGAACTGTATTTATTTCAACTTTAAGAAACACATGTGACAAATGTATGTCTTTGTTGTTTTGAACAAGGGAATTGATAAGGTCTTCTGCTGTTTGTGTCAAAGTCCTTAAATCTACAGGATTTAATCAAACCAGAAGTCTTTACAGAACTTTATAATCATGACAAAATAATGTAATTTTTTTTTTTAAGTAGACCTGACATCTATCAGTATTGCTACCACTGAGCCTTTGATTTATTTAACATTATTTTAAATGTCGCATATTATCAATATAGATGAGATGATTCCTAGTAAGACACTAGCATTGAACCACTCTGTAATTATAATAATTCTATTTACAAAGGGAAACAAGCTTATCCCATCGTGAGGGTATTTTAATGTGTTCTGCTGTTTGTGATGTCTCAATTTTTTTCTTCACCTAGTGAATAGGTTAAAAAGTGAAAAGACAGAATTGTCTCCAGAAGACAGACTGTCCCCAGGCAGAATATATATTTTAAAATGACTGCCATCAATGTGATGTAGTAATACACCTTCATCCCTAATGCAAGTGCTGGCAACAACTGAGGCATCCAAGGCATCATTTACTAGAATATATCTGAGAATGACTTTTCGAAGCAATCTGAGTTCAATTCAAACTATAATCACCTAATCACTGTCAATTTTCAGATATGAGTCAAGCTAATTTCAAGACAATCAGCCTAAGTTTCCTTGAACAGCTCTGGAGATGTTTATGTTGATGTGCATTAAGCATTCCAACTGACAGTAATATGTGTTCTTCAAATATAAAAACAACAAAAAACGAGAAAAACCAAAAACAGCAACAGGAAAAAAACCAAAACAGAACAAACAAACAAACAAAAAAAATTCAAAACCAAAATGGAAGCTAATTTTTATCCACCAAGGTTCTACAGTGTGTTTATTGCTTTTTACAAGAGTTTTTAGATTCAAACCTCATGGAACTTTCTTGCCACACATCACTACAGTATGTAAAGAGTGCATGTGCTTGATTGAATTTTTTTTTTTTGTTGCTTTTTTTTCTTTTTTAACCGTTATTTGAATTTCTTTTCCCTTCACAGTTTACAGACTTAGATATACACAACACCTCATTTGCAGAGAAATATCCCCCACAAGCCAGATGACTCTTCGAATTACACAGCCAAACTGAGATTCTGTGAGAGTAAAGTGGACAAATTAGCCATATGAGCAGCTTTCCTTTATGAAAAGACTATGTCAGTCCATCAGTTTATGTGTAGAAATTGGATGGGTAAAGCCTGTCCCTGGCACTGCTGAAGACAGAGAAGTCTTTTGTGGCATTTGTTGCAGGGAGGGCACCCTGAGATCTGTTTCTTGAAGCAATATGCTATGTAACCGTTATAGCAGTATTAACTTCAGTAAGAAGTATTTGTTTCATTTAGCAGTTCTGGTTAGCAAATGCAGTTTTGGAGCTATCACCTTGGCCTTTTTTTGTGCCATTGACATGAAACTCAAGCACTGTGGTCTCTCTTGGCCTCTGCCTGGGAGCTGCTGCCTGAAACCTCTCAGTGCCTTGGTCCCAGAAACATGTGGAGTCTGTCCCTCCTGCATCAGAGGCCTTAAGCAGTCTCAGAACTTCTTTGAAGTGGAGGAACAAGCTGACACTGTAGCATGGAAGAGAACTTCTTACACACAAATCCTGATGGGGACCCCAGAGAGAGAGAGAGAAATGTGAGTCTTTCAGTAAGAGCTATTGTCACTTGATCAAGTTAGAAAACAAAAATTGTGAAATATGCAGATTTAAAAAAAAAAAAATCATTATTTCAAATCAGCCACCACTTAAGCAGACTGAAACTAACACCAACATTTATAAATAAATAAATTCAACCCCAGTGTATTGGGTAATCTGATACTCAGTGCTTCATATTAAGCAATGCCAGTCAGGAAACCCTTAAGCAGCTGTCTCCTGTTTGGAGTCTGAATTAACTGATCACTGAGGAAGGGGACCTATAGTCATAAACAACTTTGTTCAAGACTGGTTAGATGGCAACCAGAATATTAACACACTCAAAAAGGGAATACGGATTAATAGAAAAAGGAACAGAATGCCATTTTATAAATCAGTACTCCTTCATCTTGAATAGTAAGTTCTGTTGGCTGCATCTCAAAAATATGACTGGCAGAAACAGGTCTTCAGAGAATGAAATAAAATGATTGATGTCATCGAAAAACCTTCATAGGGAGAAATGACAGTACCTGTTTACCGTGGATGAGATAAATCAGACAGAACAAGCTCCTGTTAGACAATGTAATTAGTGGCATACTTGTGCTTGTAGTGTTATTCTTTAGTGAGCTTTTAATAAAACAAAGCATGTTTTAGTTGTGGTAGGTGACAGCAATTGTAAAGCTTATACTGACTATACATTATATGCCATGCATTATACAATATTTTATATTACATATTATATGTTACATGTCACACATTGCACATTATATGCTCCATATTATACAAGTTATGTATTTTATATATTGTTATATGACATATTGCATATTATACTATAATTTATGTTATGCCATACATTCCATTACACTGCATTACTTTATAATACATCATTTTATATCATTTTATATACATTATGTATAATGTAAACAATATATTATGTACACATATAACATGTAATATTATGTGTGTGTGTATATATATAAAATATTTAGAATTTACTCAAACACAGATCTAATATGTTAACCACAATTCTTTTGTCCACAAAGAGTCACACAGAAGAAAGACTTACGAGGAAATAAAAGAAAGGCAGTTTAGGTGGATAAGAAAAAAATCCCTACATAATTATGTAATTTTTATATATTTTTAAGTTATATCAGTAAATATATTTTTACAGATTACAGATTACAGATTACAGCAGCTCAGATATGTGAATAAGGCTGAGGACTTGGGACATCCGGACTGACCTGAAATATGGAAGTGGGCTTGTTATTTCAATATCTGTGTAGCTGATCTGTTAACATGCTGCACCACTGCTTTGCAGGGTCATACAACACCAACACTGGAGAATCACTGGTCCCAGTGCCCTCTATAAAGCTGTAGCAACCACAGGTCTGCAGACCCTGATGCCTCTTCTCTCAGTATGCTGGCATGGAGCCTCCCTGGGATGCCAGGACTCTCTGGTTGCTGTCACTGACTGAAGCCATGGATGTGCAGCTATATCTGACAGCAGTCATCTTCTCAGTCCAGCTAAGACAGAAAAGTACCCTATTGGAGGTTAGGTAAGCAGAAAGAGGCAAATCCTTCTGCATTTCTTCTGGTTTTTTTTCCCTGTGTTTAAAGAGTTACACCTAACATTTCTGATATGCTTTCCATTGTCCTTGCCTTTTTGCTTTGGTTTGCATTTAATAACAATTTAGATTCTTAAATGTTTTGTGTCTGCTGTCAGCAGTCTCAAGAATTTTGCAGGGGTCAGAGATGGGCCAGGAGTAACAGAAAGGAGATCCTTTGAGAGTTTCTGCATCCACAAACTGACTCCAGCAATCCCCTGACCTGAAAATGGTTATGTACTTTGTGGTATGCAACCATACCAGACTGTATGGACCCCTGGTCTAGCCTCATGGAGATACTCTGATGGAAGCCCTTACACTCAATGCTAGTCTTGACAAGAATGACATGATAGTTGCTGCAATAGGTCAAAATCAGGTGTTCAATGAAAGTAATGTGAAATTCTCCTGAATAAGTAGAACAAATGGAAGAGTATGAAAACAGTTTTGCTATTAAAATGAGAATTTAGTCACGCATTTAATCAATTTTACATTAAAAATATAGCCCAAGCAGTAGACCAAACAGTTTATTTGAGATGAACAATGGTTTCCCCTCCATAGCTGGTTATTGAGGAGAAGGTATTAATTACAAAGATGAGGAAAGGAATCTATATCCATTCTATTGGATATTAATTTATCTCCGTTTTAGACTATTAATTCCTTGACGGTGAAATACAGTGTGTGTAATATATCCAGTAAAGCTTCCAGCTAGATCAACATCATAAAAAGGCTTTTTCAGGTTATGGCAACAGCAGAGGCTACAGAGATCCTCTTTCTCATACTGATGTGCGGAGTATCTCAGATGCACACATCTGCAATAGCTTGGCAACATACCTGGAAGGTTCTGAGTAACAGAGAAAAAAAAAGGGCTGTGCTTTTAGCACAGTCTCCAGCTAATATGTGGGGCACAGTCAAGAATCATGAGACTGAGAAATGAAACAAAAGCAACAACCAGCTCACAGTATCAGAAGGCATCCTGATGTTACGTCTTCCTAAAAGACACAGGCTTGGCATAGTCTTAATGTTCACAAACATTCATATGACAGATGGCCACCCAAACACCTGGGTTGAATATAGGAAAAGTTTACAGCAAACTTTAGTTGTCTCCAGGTTAAAGCCTCAACTTGGAGTGCTCCTTAGGTGACTGGGAAAGGGGTACCCAGAGACAGAGTTATATCATATGTGCTCTCACTAGCAGACATTCATCTACCACCATATGGTAACTTATGTTGAGATGTGCTGTAGTCAAAAATGCAGGAGTGTAAATATATTTAAGAAAAAAAGGAGCATAGACCCAGCTGTTTCTCAGTACAACTTAGAGTTGGAATTATTCCTTTTTTTCATCATTACAACTGAATCAGCTCAGCTGCCCTTACAGTGAGTTTCATCTCTAACTTTTTTCGGAGTTAGAAGTAAACATTATTTTGACAATAATTGAAGAATCAGGCAGTATTTGCATTGGGTTATTTGAGTGCTGCTATGTATGGCAGCTCATCTGGGCTTCTATTGTAGCAAAGAGATTTAATTTTCAGTAAAACTGGCATCTTTGCAGAGCCCACGGTGAAGTATGGCGTCTGTGGGAACTCAGCCTTTCCAAGCAAGGAAAAATTTTGTGAAAAGCAATTTCCTTTCTCCAACTCCTTCTGATGAATACTGGAGCAAGGCTTCAAATTTCTTTGTGCCTGAAACCTCAAACACATGGCTGCAAAGTAGTAGTGCTTACAAACATTATTCAAATCACATTTCAAAGAGGATCTTTTTTTCTTTTGGGGAAGATTTGTGCAGCAGGACATGTAGTACCACTTATGGATGAAGATTAAACAGCTTCAGCGTTTATTTAGAACTGGCAAATCACCAGCTCCTCTGTATACTATCAATTACTTCTACTGCCTGTCATGCACACACAATCAAACCACAATTTTTCTTCCTCTTTTCAGTAACTCACTCGATTCATAGCATTAGCTGATCACAATAAAGGTCAAACAATAATCACTGTAACTATGTATTATATATGTATTCAACCTGACAGAAGAGGCAGTCCAGAAGAAAGTAAAGGAAAACCTTTCTCTGGGATTGGAAATATGTTTTAAAAAAAAAAGATCTTAAATGAAGTGTGAAGTTAATTGGCAGTAATACTTTTTCTTTTTTCTTTTTTTTTTTTTTTTCTTTTCCCCTTCCTCCTCATTTCTGGAAGCATGTTTTTTACTTTTCTGGGCAAATCACCTACCTTTTGTTCTTTGCTTGTAAGGGCTATATAGTATGTATGTGTCAATCAGCTACACTGAGATGCATTTAGTAGCAAGTAATTATATTTTACCAGATTAAATTGCACAGTTAATCTTAACTATGACAAGATGTGTTTCAATATAGCCTTTCAACCTTTGAATTGCCTGATATTCTCTCACTCACATTTTTTACTTTATCTCATTAGTTGGCTCAGTAAGGAATCACAAAAAACTATCTGTAATGTAACCACAATGAGGGCGATACCAAGCTAAAAGAAAACAGCCTAGGTTTGTGGGTTTGCCTAACGATTTCATAAACCTGAAAGCCTGGATTTTGAAAGGGCTGGCTTATGGTCCCGAGATACTCCAGTGTTTTGGATGTTACATGTTACCTCCCAGACATCACAACAGTCATACCTTCATTCAAATGAGTGGTTTTGGTTTTGTCTACACTTATGGGTCAGACAAATCTGGGTACAATAAATGAGACCTGAATATATCCCATTGTAAATATCCCCATTCACTTGGATGAAGACAAGGCAGAGGAAGAGCTTTGCCTTACAGGCTGACTTTTGGCTCCTAGTATAGTCCCAAGGACACTTGTCCCTGCTGGTCTTAGGGCTTTTGTTTTCCTTCTTTAAAAAGAGCCCTGAGAAGCAGCAAGATCCTTTGAAAATGAGAGGAGACAGGATACTGAGACCTATTCTCTGACAGTGCAAATAAATTCTTGCCTTTTAATTTGATATGTCTCCCAATCTCTTTTCTAAACTTGTGTTTTCTCTAGTAACAATATACCCCACTGGGGGGAAAAAAGGGAAAGACTTCTACTGTTTACTGGTACAAAACTTTTACTGTTTATCTTTGCTGAGTGGATTAAAGGTATGACAAAATACCTTACATAAATGCCCATTGCCATGATTTATTTAACATAACTATAGAAAAAATTTATATTCCCACACCAGATTTTTTCCAGAAGAGATAATTAATAAGGCATATGTTTTGTATATTAAAAAATGATACAGTGAAAGCAACAAATCTGCATAATTCAAACTATACTGATAGCCAGTGTGCTTTCCACCACTGGTATTCTGCCATCTCTTCATTTTGTGAGCCAAAGAGATTATCACTGTATAGGATTATTAATGTAAAACCATATTGTACATAGTTTTCACAGAATCACAGAATCATCTCCATATCAACTGGGATGTAAAAATGAAAAGGAGTTATGAAACTTCCCTTTCTTAGAGAAGACTTTAAATGATGAAGTTGCACATTTTTGAAGTGTGTTGACCCAAAAAGCCTGGGAGCACAAGGTTTAGACTAAAAAGGTGAAATAAGGGTGGGAGGAAGGGTGGGGAATAGTGGTGTTAATGAAATCCTGGGATAGGGAATGAAAAATTACATCACCTGTGATTTCTGACACACACACCACCACACAGGGCTGTGAAGTGAGAAAGTGAAGAGTAGATTTAAAGGGACAGCTTTGTCAAATGTGCCATTTTAGAGGGAAGAAAAGATAAAAATAAAACATTTTTTTCATGTTTGATGATCATCCAAATTGATTTTGCCTGGCTCCTGAAACAGTAAGCTGCTGCTTGCCTTAGAGGTGATCATTCTTCCCTCCCTTTTCTTATTACTTTCTTTCCCTCACACAATATCAAGGTCTTTTCTTTTTTTAACCAAAAAAAAAAAAAATAAAAAGGAAAAAGAAAAAAAGCTTTGAATGAGTACCTCATCTTCAAGAGACTTTTCTAAATGAAAAGATTAGAGGTACACAGAGAAATTAAGAACTTGGACAGGAAGGAGAGGAAGATAGAGTGGCATTCCTTTTACTTCCTATGTGCCCTGTCATGTAAACTGACAACTGACCTCAATTTTCTGTTGTGGTCTATATTGCTCACTGAAAGCCAATGATCTTTCTTGAGGTGTTGAGCATAAATTTTCCTTGGAAGCACCCAATTATCCTCCCTGTGAACCTGGTCAAGGGATTTTAGAAAACAATTGATCAACTAACAAGCCAGGAGTTCATGGCTTGCCTTTGGATACACTGGCCATTCAAGCCATTCTCAAAACAGGATGGGCAATTAGCTTTTCTTTTGCTTTTTTTTTTTTTTCCCCTTGGGCACTAACCAATGTAATCATTTAGGATCCTAAGTAAGCGAAAGTGTTTAGACCTTTAAATATGGGGTTAATCAAAATTTGGCTTTTACTGAGTTTGCACAGACAGAATATTAGGGACAGGAGATGGACACAGAGTAGCAGCTCTATGCTAAAACTTCACAAGTAAGGTAATTCTAACCTTAGAAATTCATAAACTGTGCTGGAAGTGATGAACAGAAAGGTACCTGGATGGATGCCTGGATGGCCAGACCTTTTCCTAGTTGTGCAGTTGCTGAAAATTCCAGTTCTCAATTTTAAAAAGAGAATGAAAAGTTATAATAATAATTACAGATAAAATGTAGTTTATTCCAGTAGGATTGGTTCCCAAAATTAAAATAAGCTCCTTCTACTGCAGTAAAATCCCACTACAATAATAGCAATAAAAAAATTCCCCAGGTCTTTCTTTTTCAGAAGTGAATCTACTGATTTGGAAAGTGAGAGACTCAGAGCAGAGTCATGAGTCAAGCACAGGGTAGGAAGCTGTGCTGTAAACCACTCTGCACCCCATCACCCAGGCACCTCACATCACCCTGGCTGGCCGACAACACGCCCAGGGTGGCTGCTCTCCCCATACCACTCCCATAGCCCTGCCTGGTGCCCACCATACCTGTCTGGGCTTTCACCAGCCTGGGCAGGGCTTGCTGCTGCCCAATCACCCCAGCTCCCCTGCTAATCACAATCAAGCACAAAGTACATTTACAGTTCCTTATCAATGATTATAGTGGAAGGAAAGCAATTTGCCCCTCAGAAGGTGAGTCATCTGAGATCCTTTGCACAGTAACCTCACTGAGCATCTCTGGAACCACAAGGTTACTGCACTAGATTAATATGCAATACAGCACTGTGTATTTTTTTACTTAATATGCAGATCTAATTGCTTGCCCACATTTTGATCACCTTTACTTCCTAGAATTTGTTCTTGTGTGGCTAATCCTAGAGAACTTCAAATCACAAACTCAGTGGCTCTTTTTCTTTTTTTCTGCAGTTTATGTCTGAGACCAATCTCAAAACCCTTTGTAAGGATCTGGATCTGGACTAATTTTATAGACATAGTTTAGGAAAAAAAAAAAAAAACATTAACATTCATTTGTAATCTTTTTTTTTTTTTAACCTTAGGACCTTTACTTTTGCTGAACTGGAAGGTTATAAATTCTGTCTGGCCACAATTTAACACTTCCACATGTAGTCTTCTGCCAGCAGCATCCTTGTCCTGCCTACATAATACTAGCTTTAGGAATGGCTCATAGGTAATTTCTTATAAAAGAAAGGCTTGTCTTCATTTCTGCGTGTAAATATGAAGAAATTTGACTCTTCACTGTCTCAAACTGCTAAACCCAACCCACACAAATGCATTTTCCTGCAAGTGCCCCCACTTTCCTCCCTCTTCCCTACTTTTTTTTTTTTCCTTCTTTTTCCATTATCCACCTCCCCAGCAAGAATAGGCAATAAATTTGTTTGCTGTATTTGGCATGATGAATGTGTACTTTAAATACCACTTTGTTTAAAGATGGGGAGCATAAAAATAGCCACAGAATAAACTAACCTGCCTTTCCATGTATAAAATAAAAGCTATCTTATTTTTAGGCTTTGCAGCAGCTCATGTGTCATTTTCATAATTTTTCTCTCTTGATGACTGAAAGGCAGTGAGAGGAGGCGAGAAGAACCTTTCTTTGTTTCCCCTAGAAAATACATATTGAGGACTTTCCCTAACCTGTTTTCTTTCGACATTAAGTCGTCCATAGCCAAAGCTAAACTGGAACCTCAATAACCCAGTATTTTCCTCAGTTTTCAATAAAATATGTATTGGTGATTAGACTAATAAAATGACATCAGCAACATGATACATGGAAGCTGTAATTTTTAATGTTGTAAACTGTTACATTTGAAGTACATGGCAGCAAACTAAGGGCAGCAGAGCTGCAGAGATGGTTGAGAGAAGTCTGTGAAACAAGGCAATTCGGTTTGAAATGAGCTGTCCCTTTACCCTGACAGCAAAGAAGAAGAAGAACAAAATTAACTTTTGGCTAATAGTGGTCCCATTTACTATCTTGTGTTAAGTCATTCAGGTCCTGACTCCAGCTCCCTCAGATCAACAGAAATGTCCCAGTGACTCCAAGGAGAATAGAACCAGCGATTAGCTCTTTTAATTTTGTGGACTCCTCATGAATAAAGGATTAAATTTTTTCCACCCTTTTTTTTTCAATACCTTCCATCAGACAGATACCAAGAAAAGATGAGCTTTGAGCTTATGATCTTGAGGGTTAATTTCTCCAAAATGCCAAATCATACCTTTACAAGGTATTGCCTCAGTGAAAATAATTCATTCTGGTTGCTTTACATTTCTTCATATGTGGTTTTGTTAGCAAATGTATTATGATAGTGGAAGCATCTAGGGTTGCACAATTGAAAACAAAACACTGTGTCTTCAGTATTTGACTTTCAGCTTAAATTGACAGAAAAAACCCCAATTTAGTGCGTATTTCATACTACCATACTTTGCATCACAAAGCCCTTTTAATCTGATAAATTTTTCTAAACGTATTACTACCTCATGAGAAGAAAGCAGGAGTATGCCCAATAAATGCTCTTGAAATCCATTCTTCTATCTTCTCAGATGGAGCAAAGATCATTATTCAGGGAGTCTGCTAGCTGAGGTCCATTATAGTGATGATATTTGTCTTTTGGGACCTTTGGTTGTTGAATAGAAGTTCCAAGTGTAATGAGAGAGCACAGATGTAAATGGCATGTCTGTGCTGTGCCAGCAATTTGTTATTGCACTCCTGTACACCAGCTGTACTACAGTAGTGTTGCTGCTTTAGCTGATGTGTATAGAATTCTTCCTTCTCAGCCCTAGCATCAAGCCTATCTGCTTACTCTGGTAGTTAATTTATATTCACTGTCTAAACCATAACCCCATTGCCTCCTTTTGTCTTAGTCTTAATCCCCAAGAATCCAGACTGTTCTGTCCCTGAGCTTCTTGTTTGAACCTTTCTCCCAGTTTACCATCAGCCCTACACAAGTCTGGTCCCCTGTGCTAAGTGTAAACCACCTTCTTTCACAATCTTGCCCTTAAAATTAAAACTTTTCCTGTTTCTGTCGAAGACTGCCAATGTGTCTAGTCAAGGAGCTGGAATAAATTCTTATTCTTCCAGCATGCAGCTATCAATTAGCACTGGTGCTTAATCTGAATATTTGAAAGTCTGATATGTCTATTAATAGCAAAAAAGCAGGCATCTAATTTCTGGATGCTCTAAAATTGTATTTCAATTCTATTTGACCATCCTGGATTTCTATTCAAAAACATCATGCATGTTTCCACTAAACTGTGTTTCTTAATCCTGATGTTATCAAATTTGGTGCAGATTTGTTCAATGGGTGGTCCAGATAAAATAGGGAATGCAATCGTATTTCCAATTCTGCTGCAGACCATGGTCATGACTAACAGAAGACCAAAAATACTGAGGAAAAAGTCACTCCATTAAAAAACAGCAACAACTACAACAAAACAAAACCAAACCAAACCAAGACAAGACAAAACCCAAACAAATAAATCAACCAAACGAAACCCAACAAACAAACAAACACAAAAATGTCTTCTAAGGAAAAAAGACAGAAGAGAGATTTAAGTGATAAGTCCTAACAGGTCCTTTGCAGGACTCCAGTATTGGACACTTAGAAGACACCATTTTTATTCAAAAAATGCAGATTAACCTCCAAGATTGTCAGCTCTTTTAAGGGCTATTTACCCTGATTATCAGCTGGAGCTGTCTGAGTCCCAGCCTTCAGAACAGGGCAGCACAGAAGTTACATTTAGCTGCTTTTAAATCAATTAAATGGCATTAGGACAGGAGTGGTACAGAAATGAACAAAAGCAAAAGTGTGCAATTCCCTTGCTTTTGCCCTCCTGGTCCTGATTCTGTACTTCAGCTTTGTAGTTTCATACATATTTTTATGAGTAATATGTTTAAATTCTCTTGGTTATACTGAGTTTGTAGTTAAGTAGCACCATGACTTTGTCATATTTCTCCAAATTCCCTTCTTTTTCTCTACCCCTGTACATTGAAAATTTATTTGTGCAACTGTGCGTATGCTAACTGCAATGAACCCTAACCAAGGTAGTCTATAAAAAGATTTAAGGAGATATAATAGATTTTTTCTGTAGTTACATGGTGTAGTTACATGGAATGAAAACACTTAGAGGGATCAGTGAAGATCATCCTCAAATGAATTCATCTGATTATATTATTTGCTTTATTAAAATAAATGTATTTTTGAGTAGTAACCCATGCTATGAAAAATGCTGACTCTACTCTCTCTTCCATTTACACCATCACAGTCCCTAATGAAATCTTTTTTATATATTTTGAAGGAGGCATTATTCTTTCATTTGAGAAAAAGAAAATAGGTGGATGGATAGATAATGAGAACTAATTAATGTGACAAATAGTAATAGTAACCTGTCCCTTTAGGAGATTTCAGGTGCAATGTATCATTGTCTCTTAGTTGTTTTTTCCTTTAATATTCACTATTTACCTATTGGTTTATGAAAGATTCATCACAATTAGAAATCCCAGTTCTCATTTAGTAGCACATAAAGCACACCATAATGTCAATGGCAAATGGGCAGAGTGAACAAACATCCTTGTAGAATTATAAAACTTTAGTTATGCAGCATTATCCTGATTCTATTCAATGACTTTACTTTCCAGCTCAGTCTCTTCTGAGTAACTTCACTTTCTGAAGCTAATAGCATATTTTCACAGGCAGTGTCTGCTTCTAGCAGTGATAATGCTTGATGTTTAGAGTTAATATCAAGGATTGGTATGTAGACCAAGGTCACTGCTAAATCTTCTGTTAGGGAGAAGGCTGTACCTGCAAGAAGGAGCAGACAGGACAGGTGACCCTAAACTGAACAAGGTATATCATCCCATATATGTCACATATGGTATAAAGCTGAGGTATCATGGGGGTCAAGTCTCTTATTCGATGGCTGGCGTCCAAGAAAAACCCTGTCCATTCTGCCTTCAGTCCCAAACCATGTGTTCCTGAATACAGTTCAAGAATCAAGCCCCTGAATCTAGTTCCTGTCTGCCACTGAATCCAGTCTTGGACTTTATCTGTGCCTGTTCCACAGAATCAATGATGACAGTGACATAATTGCCTTTGGGGGGGGGTTCATTCAATATTGGGGTTTTATATATTTCTTTTTAAGATTATTATTATTTTTAGTCAAGCCATTTCAGTTTTCTAATCCATAAGTTTCACTTCCTTATTCCCTTTCTCTTCACCTTGGGGAAGGGAGAAGAGTTAACAGAGAGCGCCTGTCATTCATCTAGTGTCTGGCCCAGCCGCTAAACTTTGACACTGATATAGTCTACATTAAAAAAACAAAACCGAGACAACAACAACAAAACAAAACAAAAAAACTCCACACCACCCATACCCAAATGAACCAAAAGAAGCACTGACAACTATATACATAATATGGATCCTGTACATCGTATCATGCAAAAAGACAGAAGTTGCATTCACCTTCTTATCAGAGAAAACACTTTCTGAAGGCTAGAATACAGATTTAAAAGGATGTCTTCAAAACTATTATATTAGAAGTGTAAAAAGCTGAAAGTAAACAAATTATTTTGTAAATTCCTGTATTTATGCATCCCTGAATGATCATATTCACTCTCTATAGAGCAGCTACACCTAATTTTATCTCCAAAGACCAGTAGTGTTTACCACTGACTGATTCTTGATATTAACTGCATGTAAATTTCCAAGATTGTCCAAAAATATCAATTGTATAACTTGATCACAGCTAATTTAACTACATCCATAGAAAGTGAGTTTCTCTTAATTTCTATTGCCTTTTGCATCTCCATTCTTACCCTTCTTCAGTAGTTGATGCTTGTGTTTAGAAAGAGTAAGGACTGTCTTCAAAAACTGTGCATATAATTTATCAGCTCTAAAGAGGAAACTATACTCACAGTGCAAATAACTGCATTTTTTTTCCCCTGGATGGTGAGATTAGATACCACTTGCAAGAATTCTGACTACAGACCCCTCCTAGTTTTGTCTCCTGGTGGGCAAGGTCAAACAGACTTTGATCCCCTTGGTTCACAGTGACTGAAGTGTGCAATTCACTCACCTAACTGGAATGTAATGTATAATTAATTGTTAATGCCAAATTACTTTTGTAGGACCAAGCTGGCTTTTTTACATATGGTGAAACAGAAGCAAAGTTTTACTAGAGTTAAATTAAAGATGAGCTAGAAATACAGTTAAGAATAATTAACAGGTAATTTATTTGACCTTTTAAATTTTACTGTCTCTCTCCAGGCTAACAAAAGCCCAACTCTAGAAGGCATTTAGACATTTGATGATAGAAGTTTTGAGGCCAAACCGGTTTCCTTGCTTTCCATGAGGGTGAGATTATTTATCTTTCTTTGACTTGACAAAATTTTATTTCTTTTTTTTAGAATGGCCTTATAATGTGCCCAGCATACTCTGTTTCACATAGTGAAAAACAATAGCAATATTGTGCCACTGTTGCAGCGTGTCTTCTGACAGGGGAGTTAGATTAACATTTTCCAAGACTGTTAAATACACCTATATGGACATATGTACACAATCGTACAAGTTATTAATATAAACAAGAGAAAAGGTATTGTAACAGTTGATATGACCTGTGGTTGTCTAGCCTCACTGCATATCAAGTAGCTTACTTTTTAGCAATAAAGCTGCTTCACAGAGAAGCAGTGATAAAACATGGGAAGAGAAGTAACTGAAAAGTCTCTGGCTTTGCAAGCAGTTTAAATTTTGCAGTTGCACAAAAAGAATTAAAATAAAATATATATATAGCCTGTAAGAAAAGTCCAAACCTCTATAATCTTGATATATGACATTTAAAGTTTATCTGATTTCCCCTGCTTTCACTCATAAATCAAAACTGAATACACAGGTCTCAGGGATGAGAAGCAGGTGGTAAAACAGCCTAAAAATATCTTTTCTATATTTCAGCAGAGAACTAATTTCATTTTGAAAAGAATGTGCCATTTTTACTGCTAGTTTAGCCATGTGGCTCACAGGTACTAATTTTGTAAAGTATTATCCATTTTCACTGTTTCCTTTGCAAACTTCCTTGAGACTTACAGAACTGATACACATGGATTTTTTTCCATCTATGCTTATGAGCATATAATGATGATTGGACAGGTTATCTTTCCTTCAATCTGTAGAAGATGTGTCAGAGAATGCAGAAATCTTGTCTTCAGTTATATAAAATAACTTTCCAATCACAGCACTTGAAAGAGACATGGGCATTGAAACGCTGTAAATTGTCTGTTTCTCACACTCCTCTAGGCCAGCTGTAACTGCTAAAACCAATGCAACTAGGCACAAATATTGTCTTAGAAATTGATGCATATAGTTGGAGGTTTTCTGCAGAAAAGCTGATAGTTTGGGTTCATTTGAGAAATAAGAGCTCTGTGCTTGAACAGAACATTATTTCCCTTCTTAAACTCAATACTAGCTTCTCTCCCAGTTACATAAAATCATTTGGTTTTCATAATTCTTGAATATCTGTTCTAAGTGTCTAGTCACAGGTATCCCAAATTTCTAGCCCTATGTATTTCATATTGAAAACAATGATACGAAGAATAGCAAATCATATACCCCTTAGAGACTATAGACAAGACTCAGTTGTCACCAAGTCACAGGTACCACTGTGACTCCAGACTAAGCAGTGACACATGACCCCTCATGTTACCACCACAGAAGTCCCTTGAGGACAGACCAAACCAGAAATCTCAGATGGTTTAAAACTACTAATCTTTTCATATGTGTTTAAGCATGTATGTACAGGAAGGCTGTTGCTTAGGCTGAGACATATTCTGAACTATTGCCAAGGCAGGACTGTGCAATTCTGCTACCAAGGACAGAGCCTGAAAAAGAAATTCTTCTTAGTCATGGGAAGGCATTTCTCAGTCCTTAGACCGAGAAGGAAAAAAACACCAAAAAAAAAAAAAAAGACAGAGAAAGGAAAGCAGTGTAAGGCTGAACAAGTACTCTGTTCCACTATCAGTGAGTTCAATCACAAAGCATTGGGGAATTAAATAATACTCAGTATGCTGAGTGCACAGAATAGGAATTCATATTAAGTTCATTCTACAGTGTCAGACATGGTGTGTCACCATATAAGGAAATGTATTTGAGCTACAAAAAGGCTGATGCCTTATGTTTTTTAAAAAGTTGAGGACAGATTACAAATCTTTGCTTTCATCCCGAGACTACAGTGGGTGGAAGCTATTTCCTTTGACGTACTGAATAACTTGCCTTTTTAAAAGTTATAATAAGATAATATAAAAAGCTTTGCATACCATATAATGTGCTAAACTACAGTATCTGAAAGAAAATGCCATTGAACATATGAGAAATTAACTTAGAACTAAATGGACTAACACAAATTCAAAATGCTCACATGGTACCAATCTCAAGTGAAGAGCAGACTGGATGTTTGCTCCTTTAATTATGGGTGGGTATTTTTGAAATTTTTAATTATTTAACCCGGTGCTTCTAATTGTTATCTATGTTCTTGAAACAAAAAAAAAAAAAAGAAAGAAAGAAAAAGAATGGATTTTCATCCTTACTTTTAATGCTGCAAAACTATTAGTATTACATATATCACATCACTCACAGTCCTAAGTGCAGTGATTGTTGATGATCCTTTGGGTAACTGTGTCTATATTTATATATATTTAAGCAAATCCTTATGGAGTTGCTAGTTCAAGATGTGACTCAGCTGCTTTCCTCTGGCAGTATTCCTCGGCTGTCAGGTTGCTCCACGTCCCCCATGCCCCAGAGGCCAACTGGCCCAGGCACAAGACAGATGACATGCCTCCCTCTTCATTTCAGAGCAAGCAGAGTCAGCAGCAAGGAGGGATGCTTTATGGGCTCAATTGAACAGGATAGTCAGGATTCTGGAAGGAGCCCACTATGGAGCACTCTCCATCTAAACAGTGGACATGTAAGACAAGGGAGGCTATGCATTAGAAACTCAGATATTGGCCCACTGAAGTTAGTGGAAAAATTTTAATTGACTCCAGGAAGCTCAGAATGTCACATTAGTATTGGTACAAAGGCAAGAAGGATGTAGCTTACAGGAATAATATTACGTAGCAATTCACCAAAGTCTATTGAGCCCTTGAGGCTTCAACTATTCAAACATGTGAGTTGTATCTATTCTGTCTGAAACACACAAAGTTTAGAGGCATAACTCCCTCTTTAGGCAACTGTTTTGCTTTCTGGTTTTACTTTTTTAATGTAGCATGTGCATTAATTTGATTTCTTACTTTCAGACAGTGTTGATTCTATAACTTCTTAAGAGAACTTTTGAATACTGCAGAGAAGGACTTCCCAGAAGCAGCTTTCAGAGAGTGTTTTAAAAATCTTTATCTATCTCACTGGCCCTGGCATCCTCCCACCACAAAGTTTTCCAAACACAAGTATGTGGATTTTTACAATGTCTTAGAAGAGGCATGTCAGTCTTGAGGGCTGGTTCCTCACAGTGTTGAGGGAGGTTGTACAGCAGATATAGGGAATTAAATCAAGCCAGTTGATCCCTGTACAATGTCCTGACTGTAAAATCCTTCATGAGGGGCAATGCAGAAAGCAGTTGTATTTGTGCAATTCATCATGCATGCTATGACAAGTGACAGTTTTATGGTTAAATGCACTTGAATGGAAGGCTTACGTTCATCTCTCTTCTTTGTCCTAGACTTCATATATCACCTCAGGTAAAACTAAGAGCCAAATGATGCCTTAAACAACAGATTTACTTTCCCTTGCCTTGTATTTCCAACTCAGGTGTTAATAGCAGTTTTTCCCTACCTTGACTCTTTAGATCAGCCATGTATGCTTGGATGTTTGCTTGGGGCTTGGAGCAATGGGAAGCCTGAAGTTGGGTAGTGACCCTGTAATCTATAGCAAAAGCAAACCCAACAGTACATAAAGCAGGTAATAAAGGAGCTCAGTCCTAGCTGCAGCAGGAGACAATGTTGCTGTGTGCTTCCCCTGTGTCAGCTCTAGTTTGCTGAGAGGTCCTACAATACATTACACTTTTCCACAGTGGTATCAGGAGCCCTAAGATTTAATTAAGACACTGACAGTTCCTATCGCATTAGATATAAACCAGGCAGATTTTATTGTCTTGTTTAAATATGTGAGTTTCAAAATACTCATAGCTCTATGAGGAGTAAAGTACATATACGCTATGTATAAAACTAGGAACTTGCAATAGCCAAAATGTTTATTAAGTTTAAATTAACCAAAGCAGAAAAATAAGTAAACCAAAATGCTTACATCATTCTTGAAATAAACATGAAGGTAAGATTCTGAACTATTATGAAACTCAGAAGGCAGTGAAATGATGGGGATTTTTGCCAGTTGACAGTTTAGCAACTTAATACCTGTTTGTGTCTCCTCCCCATCACCTTTTCAAGTTATGAACAAATCTATTTCTCAGGTTTAGAGGTCCATTGGTTCCTTATTTGTCCATGTTTATATACCTTGTAATTTTTGGCATGGTTCAACAGAACATCAGTCTCTAGACTTCAGATAAAATAATACAGATTTAGCATATACCTTCCCATTTCATTTGCCATATGCCATAAACATATCAACAGATTTAGAGAAATATAGGTCACCCCAAGTGGAAATACATCCCCAAAACCAAATAGAGATTTTGGTAAGAGAGGAAAGGAGGAAAGAAACCTGGAAACTCAGTTTAGGATCACCATGCAGAATTAGAGAAGTAAAGCAGCTGTTCAAAAATTGGAGCAAAAGGGAGATAAATTCAGTGAAATACTGGCAACATCGGACCGCATTGTCAGATGGGAATTTGGATGGGAGTCCATTGTACGGCCAGCTTCCTGGAATCATATATGCTGATGACAAACCTTCAGGGAAGTGCACTGGGGGGGTGCTCTTGCTGCCACTTGGTATACTTGAAATGGATAGTATTGTAACTTGAAAGGGTACTGTGCTATTCTTATATACTTAAATATATTGAAACTATGTTTTATTCCTTGTAACTCCTATCCTAGAGAGATATTTTAGAGGCCTTGGGTGTTCATTCTGCATGCACAACTCACAAGCAGATTTCGCTGCTTTACTGCTAACAGCAAAGTGCCACATTTCTTCACCAGTAATAGTAGCTACAATTTGGCATATTTAATGGGAATCAGAGCAAGACAAAAATCACATTCATAAGAACAACATAGCAGTGTCTTCAACTAAAAATACCCATTACTTAACAATACAAGAATAGTAATAGAAGACATATAAGAAAGAGGTATAATACAGACAAAAGAAAAATATATTCTTGCTAGGAAAGATTGTAAAAAACACAATCTGAGCACTGATAATCCATGTCATAAACAATTTGGGAAGGAGAGAGTCCTGAGTCAGTATTTCCCGTGGCTTTTTCCTCTGCTGAAGTCCCTTAGAAGTGTAATAAAAAATTCCTATGTGTCTCAAGATGCTGGAGACGTAGACAGTCCTGATAAAACTCGGGGCTGAACTGCCTATTGCAAGGAACAAAGTGTAAAAAAAGCCAAGAGAACAAGAACAGATGCCTGAAATCTCAGCCTCTCCCTCTGTATCAGCTGTTTCTGCCAGAGTGTGCCCTGGGGTGAGGATGAGAGGAGAGTTCACTCTGAGAGGAGGATAAGAATCTGAGAACTCCACACTGAGATCCAGACCTTTCCACAGACATAAATTGTGAACTACTCAGGAGTGGGGTCCTGGTAAAAAAGAGGCAGTAGTTTCCCAGATTGTGAATTTCAAGCATTTGGAACATTTTTCAGACATACCTGTCTTCAGGCTAATTATTTCACAATTTTAATACAGAGATCACTTGATGCATTGAGCTATCATCCAGGGATTTTGGGGCTTGGAGTGACAATTGCTGCATTATGACTATCAGCTGTGATTCTTTCCAATTATGCTAAAAAGTGATAAGCCCTAAGAGAACTTTAAAGAAACAATGTTCACCAAATTTGTAGGGAACTGTATTGTTCAGAGGCTCTGACAGGTGACAGTTGGATACATTCATCATACAGTGCAGCTCCCACCATCCAGGATTAATCATCCAGAATTCAGCCAGAGAATGAAGCAAGCCCCTGGAAAACCCTTATAAAGCAGAAATTGCCAACCAAACAACTTCTTTTTCACCTCCTCAGCTCATTAATATTTCTGAGGCTTTAAGTGTTATCCTAATTTATTTAAAAATGCAAATCTATTAATAGAAATCTCCATATGGAAATACTTTTCACTGATTCAGTCTTCTAACCCAACAGTTTTACTAAAGTCTTGGGAAGAGCAGGTATAGCTTGATCAATCTTAGTCTTGTATTTTTCAGAATAGAAATAATGCAAAGCTTTTGCAAATGCAAAAACATTTGTTCATTGTGACAAATAAAACATCATGAAACATTCAATTCATATTTCACTGGCCTTTGAAGTCTTTGGAGAAGCCATTCCTATGGCAAGAGACAAGCAGTGCAAATGTGACTGTATTTATGCAGGTGGTTGCTCATGTCAAAACCCACCAGTGTCCTCAAGGTGGACCTCAGACCATAACATAGTTTTATCACTATCCACTGGCTGTTGACAACTCTGTGGTGACACATTGTTATAAGTAATGGATGAAGAAAAATATTCAGTACATCATTTACTGATCTGCAGTGAAATGGTTAATTTTTGTGAGGTTGACTGCACATTTGTCATGTGGCGATTTGATTGAAAATGAATTGGGTTATTTTTGACTGGCTGAGGTTAATATCATTACCTGTTTAGCTTTTATAAAATCTCCATAGTTTAGTAATATTTATCTAAGTAACCATAAAAGTACAGAAATCAATAGCAAAATTACAGGCAGCTGGGTACAGGATGAAATGAAACAAATTAAACCAGTTGCATGCTCTTAGGAAAACACAGATGCCAAATTAAGTATGTCAGGCTAACAGTTTAAATGATCCATCTTAACACTAATAACAATACTTTAGACCAAAGTCCTAACTGATTTTGTATTGAAGCAATGTTCAGAGAAAAACATCTGCTGACAGGCTGACAGGTAGACAGACTGGGCCCAACAGGGATGCTAGGGGAATGAGCAGCTTTGACCACTGCATCTTTCAATACTCATTTCACATATTCATAATAGCTTTCAATGAAAATTTTACTAGAGTAAATTACCTAGGCACAACTGATTTTTTTCTGGTGAATTTCTAAAGAACAATTATAATGGATAAGCATAAAAATCAATAAATGTTGGGTTGTTTTTGTTTTTTTTTTTTTAAAGGCTTTGTTCATCAAAGGCATTAGGAAGCTCTGAAAGATTGTGGTTTCAGATTGATCCTGGCTATGTCAAGCATGTCCCCTACCACCAGACAAGATAAAATGAAATCTTTCCACAAGCCAGTGCACAAGCAGCAGTGGAACAGACTTGGTGCTTTCTTTCCACAGGCTGTTTGGTGTCTGAGGTGCTGAAACTGTCAGTTGTGAGAGGACAGGACACTGGAAAAGGTAAGTAAGCCTGGATAGCATTAAAATAAGCTAAAGGTGGCATTTCATCTGAAATAAGCAAGATGGCCTGAGGCACACCTTCCTCTCTCCTGCTCTGGGGCGATGGCTTTGGGCAGGAGAGCAGCTGCACTCCTGGGCTGTGTGAGCCCCTCTGCTCATCCTTCCTGCCCCAGAGATTTCACACAGGGAGGCGTAACACATTTACACAGCAAGCAATTTAACCTGATATTTCAGTTCTTTGTGTAAGCCACTGTAAGTTCACAGAATCATAGAAACATAGAATGTCAGGGGTTGGAAGGGACCTAGAAAGAACATCTAGTCCAACCCCCCTGCCAGAGCAGGATCACCTAGATCAAGTCCCACAGGAACATGTCCAGGTGGGTTTTGAATGCCACCAGAGAAGGAGACTCCACAACCCCCCTGGGCAGCCCGTTCCAGTGCTCTGTCACCCTCACTGTGAAAAAGTTTTTTCTTATGTTTGTCCTAAACCTCTTGTGTTCCAACTCACTCCCATTGCCTCTTGTCCTAACATTGGATGACACTGAGAAGAGTCTGGCTCCATCCTCCTTACACTCACCCTTAACATATTTATAGACCTTAATGAGGTCCCCCCTCAGTCTCCTCTTCTCCAGGCTAAAGAGACCCAGCTCTCTCAGCCTCTCCTCATAAGGGAGATGCTCCACTCCCTTAATAACCTTGGTGGCCCTGTGCTGGACTCTCTCCAGTAGCTCTCTGTCCTTCTTGAACTGGGGTGTCCAGAACTGGATACAGCATTCCAGGTGGGGCCTCACCAGTGTAGAGTAGACAGGGAGGAGAACATCCCTCGACCTGCTGAACACGCTCTTCTTAATGCACCCCAGGATGCCATTGGCCTTCTTGGCTGCAAGGGCACATTGTTGGCTCATGGTCATCCTCTTGTCCACCAGGACCCCTAGGTGTTTTTCCCCAGAGCTGCTTTACAACAGATCAGCCCCCAGCCTATACTGATACATGGGGTTGTTCTTCCCCAGATGCAGCACTTTACACTTGCTCTTGTTAAATTGAATTAAATTTCTCCCCGACCAGGTCTCCAGCCTGTCCAGGTCACGCTGGATGGCAGCACAGCCTTCTGTCATGTCAGCCACTCCTCCCAGTTTTGTATCATCAGCAAACCTGCTCAGAGTACACTCTATGCCTTCGTCCAGGTCATTGATGAATATATTGAACAGTATTGGACCCAGCACTGACCCTTGGGGGACACTACTAGCCACAGGCCTCCAGCTAGACTCTGCTCCACTGACCATAACTCTCTGGGCTCTGTCCTTCAGCCAGTTCCCAATCACTGCACAAACACCCAATCCACACTTCTAAATCTTGGCTGTGAGGATACCATGGGAGACAGTATTGAAAGCCTTGCTTGATGTCAAGAAATACCACATCCACTGCTCTCTCCTCATCTATCCAACTACTTGTGCCATCATAAAAGGCTATCAGATTAGTCAAGCATGATTTCCCCTTACAGAATCCATGTTGACTACTCGTGATAAGCCTCCTTTCCTCCACATTCTTTGAGACGGTGGCAAGAACAAGCCGTTCCATCACCTTTCCAGGGATGGAGGTGAAGCTGACCGGCCTATAGTTACCTGGGTCCTCCTTTTTGCCATTTTTGAATATTAGAATGACATTGGGCTTCCTCCAGTCCTCAGGCACCTCTCCTGATCTCCAGGACATCTCAAAGATTATGGAAAGTGGCCTAGCAATGACCTCTGCCATCTCCCTCATCACTTGTGGGTGTATCCCATCAGGGCCCATGGACTTGTGGATGTCCAGTTTGTTCAGCTGATCTCTAATCCAAGCCTCTTCAAGAGAGGTAGAAACTTCCTCCCTCCAGACTTCCTCCATGGTCTTGAAGGACTGGGTTCCTGGTAGCTGGTCTGAGTAGTAAAGACCAAGGCAAAGGTGGTATTCAGTAATTCATCCTTCTCTCTATCCTTGGTCACCAGGGCACCCACTTCATTCAGCAGCGGGCCCACATTTCCTCTAGATTTCCTTTTGCCTCCAACATACTTGAAAAAGCTTTTCATGTTGTCATTGACCTCCCTCGACAGGTTTAGTTCTAGAGAGGCCTTAGTTTTCCTTGTTGCATTCCTGCATCCTCTGACAACCTCCCTGTATTCTTCCCAAGTGGCCTGCCCCTTCTTCCATGTTCTGTATAATTCCTTCTTTGGGTTAAGTTTGGCTTAAGTAGCAGCTCCCTGCTCAGCCATGCAGGTCTCCTAACTCTCTTACTTGATTTCCTGCTCTTTGGCATGCACTGATCTTGAGCCTGGAGGAAATGGTGCTTGAATATCAGCCAGCTTTCTTGGGCCCCCTTACCTTCTAGGGCCCTGTCTCATGGGACTTTTCCACGCAGTTCCCCGAGGAGGCCAAGGTTGGCCTTTCTGCAGTCCCGGGTAGCGATCCTGCTTGTGGCCCTGTGCCTACTGCCCCTAATTCTGAACTCCAGCATCCCATTGTCACTACAGCCAAGGGTGCCTCCCACCTTCACATCCTCAACCAGTCCCTCTTTGTTTGTCAGTACAAGGACCAGTAGCACTCCCCTCCTCATCGGCTCCTCCACCCCCTGCATTAGGAAGTTATCATCAGTGCTCTGGAGGAACCTACTGGACTGCGCGTGCCTGGCTGTGTGGCTTTCCCAGCAAATGACAGGGGGTAATTGAAGTCCCCCATGACAACCAGAACCTGTGTTTTCTAGAACACACAATTGAAGACTCCCTGACACAAGGATTAAGTCTATATTTCTATTTCTCATTTCCTGTTTGATCACAGAGAAAACAATGGAACTACAGAAAATCAATATAATTTTAAGAAAATTTTATTAAAAGGAAGTGTTTTATTTTACTTGGTTATGACTGTCTTGATTAACATCATCTCATGACTAATATAGTCCTGAGAAGTTTTAATATTTCTAATTGGTTTCTGTTACACACAGAGAGCTAGAGACTCTTTTAACTTGCAGCTTTGCACCACTGCCTCATGGCTGCATCAGTGTATGAAGTGATGATTCAGACAATTCTTCTTCATGTCAAAGGTATTATTTAGAAGTAATCTGAAAGTGTTTGCTTATTATTTGTCCCTTCATTTTCTTTGGATACTGGCTAGTTCATTAAATATAATACCTCCAGGTTCTAAACAGTGATGCCACTTTGTGAATTTTATTTAATGGCTATTTCATATTATATTTCTACAATGCATATAAATCTTCCATTGCCAAAAGCAGATTCAAAGTAGAAGGGAAAAAAATTATTTTCAAGGTTTGAAAGCTTTGTCTCACAAATGTAAGGTATGTAGCCAGGAAACTAAAGACAAAGAAACATGAACAAAATTGTTCTTTGGCATGCATCAAAATATTTCAATAGTTGTTCTGAAAAGCAAAATGACTGATTATGACTCTCACCATGAAAGTGATGATGCTGTAACTTTCACACAAGACAAAATTTACAAAGATCCTGGGCTCTTCTTGCCACATGCAAACACTTTATACCTTTTTCCCTATTTTCATGTAGCTATTGCACTCTCCATCTGTTGCTGTTTACATCTAATATGCAAAAAATAAATAGATATTATGGGATACTTGAGATTTTATACATGTAAAATATCTACTTGGATCCTGGCTAGAAGAATGCCCTCATGGGAAGATTTACTCTAGCGGACAAACACTAGCAGAGGCATTTGTTGTAAGTGAAAGAAGAAAAAAAATCATAGATTTGTAGCCTTAGCAATTTTTACTTATTCCTTTAGGGGGGAAAAACAGAAAGAGAAAAAGAAAACAAGAAAGGGAAGTTAATAGATAAAGGTACTTCATAAAGACATCTCCGTCAATCACTAATGTATAAAACCATTCTAATTCTCCTCTGTACAAGTAATTTTAAAGACATCAGTAGAGCTAGTCACTCGATTTATTTTAATGAAGAAGATTTTACTATATGCAGCTTAGACTTGGATCATTGTGAGTCTATGTCTCCAGAGGATTTTTGACAGATTTACAACAGAGAGAAGGTTGTGTATCTTGACTTGAAGGAAAAAAAAAAAAAAAAATTATTGCATAAACATTAATAAAAATATGATGAACTGCAACTTTAGATCTATGTCATGTGAAGAATTCCTAAGGTGCAGCATCACAAAAGAAAGAGCAGTGATATCTAAATTTAGGGATGTTTGCTATTTCCTATCATTCAGGGCTCATACTATGGGTGAACTCTTAGTGTTCAAGATGAAATTTCCTTATTTAGGCTAAATTAAAAAAAAAAAAATTAGTCTAAATTTAAAATTAAGGAAGGAATATTATTTCTCATAACTATTTATTTTAATAACTTTATCAAGGGATTTTATGATTTTATATCCTCATGATTTTGAAGAAGGAATAGAAATACAGTCCTGTGCCTAGATTTCTTCATGGGAAGACATTATCTATATGTCAAGTGCTCCAGGGTCTGGTCTATGGAACTTTTCTGGGAATTCAGACAGTGGGGAGAAGGAAGGGTAAGCCAGGAAAGCTCATGTCAGGAAGGGATACACTCATTAAGTGCTAATAAACTGGATGTGGGAGATAGAAAAAAACCCCACAAACTTTGACCAGAAGGTGGCATAATGGAAAGGACAGAGTTTGAAATGCGAACTTAGGAAAAGAGTGATGGGGAATCTATCTTAGTGTTTTAGTTAAGACTGCTCTTCTACTTCTGTGAATCCCCATCTTGTGGTTTTGATCAGCAAGTTGTCTCAGGACATCCAGAATGGGCTCCTTTCAGATGACATTAAACTGAAAGGTGTTTTCAAGCTGGTCACCACAGGAACAGACTAAAACTAGCTCAAAGTAAGATCTCCTAAAATATGTAAAGGGTAGGTGTCAACCACCAGCTCCACACCAACCAGAGTCCTGTGCAGATCTGCTCCTTTGGGTTGTTCTCATTTGCTAATGCTATCATAGTCCAAGAGACCAGGACTTCTTGGGATATAGGACTGGGAGATGACCCAAGGTCTGCAGGCTAGGACTTTACTAAGAAACCTGGAAAGGTAACGCCTGGTGAAGAATCAAAATAACAACACAGAGGCTTGATCCCTCTTCAGACAATAGAAAATAACAACATATATGTCCTGGTTTGAGTGAAAACAGAACTAATTCTGTTCAGTAACTTTACTTTCAGCTCAGTTCTTCTAATTAACTGCACTTTCTGAAGTTAGCAGCTGTTGTGATTAACATGTCCTATCCTCAGTGCCAAAATGCCGGGAGACACCGAGGGTCCGTTGTCAGACTCAGACTCTCATAGAGAGGAAGGCAAAATGGCGTTTTATTGAAGGCTACAGGCACTTATATACCAGTAACAGACCCAGCCCTTTGTGGGTGGTATCCTACCTGGTTTCTACATTTCTGTTACAGCACGTGATTTCCGCATCACCACATCCTTATACTACCACAATTCCCTCCCCTCCATGCCAGTGAAGATACAATATTAAGTGCATTGGTGATGATAGTCAGTCATGTGAGCTAACAAGACATACTCTGCCTCTACTGTGTCTAAGTGAGACTTAATTAATGCCACTAGTCTGTTAAGAACGCAAGGTCCAAAAGTTAAAGGTAGCAGCAAGATAAGAAGAGGACCAGAAAGAGTGGATAACAAAGTGGTTATCTAGGGTGATTGGAATCCCCAGTGTCCCATTTGGCATTGGCAGTGACACATTGTGGACCTTCCCAGCGATTCAGTACAGTTGGGCCCATCAAACGGCATACCATGACGTTGAAGGAGGGAGGACCCGGAGTCACTATAGACTGGAGTGTTTGAGATTCCTGAGGTTGTATCAGCGTCCAGTTGTATGAGTGATCACCGTTGACAAAGGACACAAAAACCAGTAGCAGTACTAAAAGGCTCCAGATCCTTCCCTTTCCCTATAAAAGAATCTAAAGGCATGCATTATCATTGCGGTTAAAGTCAGGTTGATACATCTTGCAGGGACCTGCCTAACTTCTGGTTCCACAATTCCCCCCTTTTTGTTTAAAGACGAAAAAGAGATCATCAGTAATCTTCTATGGGTAGCCTTGAAGAAAGGAGAACAAACGCAGCATAAGGGATCTGCTTGGTAATGGCCAGTTACCAAACAGAGCCCAAATCAGATGCTGCTTTAAAGTGGGCGGAGTCTCCAGTGATGCCATAGGAAATACATCTAGCAAACAAATTCTACATCACAATTCTATCAGGTACTAATCTTAAATAGAAATTTACATCAGTTATTAATTCTAAAATAGCCTTAAGGGATTTAACTTTCTGACTCCGTAACAAAGAAACTTAAAGTTCATTCTCTGCTTGTGGAAGGACCGTCCCAGTCTTTGCCTGTAAACATACCATCTACCTAACGGTCAGTGTCCTGGCCATCACCAGAAGGATCGTTCAGTTGGCGGTCGGCATTGTGGTTGTCATCCGGAGGGCCTGCATTCCGGTCTGTATTTAGAGGTTGCCTCTTCTGCCCCTGGCACCGCAGGACAGGGCGAATGCATCTTGCAGGTAGTCACCATACTTCTAGTTCATCAGGAGGAGATACAGCTGTGTATCCTCGACCAAAAACAACCAGTGACCACCCAGGTGACCACATATCTGTTCCTGGAAAACATACTAACACCTTTGGCTTTACCTTGGTTGTGGGAAGATTATAGTGTTTTTCAATGGGCATACAGTCTATTCCATGACTATCAAATTGATTCCAGAGATATAGCGCCTTCATTAAGACAGCATCCTGCTAATCTAAAGGGACATGTGATTTCTTTTCTATGATGCGATCTAAAGATTCTTTCAATGTACGGTGAGCACGCTCTATAATTGCCTGACCTGTTGAATTATAGGGGATACCATGTGTGATGATAATATTCCAATGATGTGCCCAGTCTTTTACAGATTAGGCCACAAAATTTGGTTCGTTATCTGTTTTGATGCTATCAGGCTTTCCCAGCCACGCCATAGCTGTCTGCCAATGCATTATTGTCTCTGTCGCATGGGCTTTCCCTTTAGCTGTACCAGCTAAAACACCACTATAGGTGTCAATACTTATAAACAGATTAGAATTTGGCTTAAAAGGTTCATAGACTGTAACATCTGTCTGCCAAATTGCTGAGGGAGCCAATCCCCACTGGTTGACTCCCATTTGCCATAACGGTGAGGTTTGACAGTATGGACACGTTGCTACAATTTCTCGGGCTTGTGAAAATTATATCCCTGCAGTTTTGCTAAGCTCTTTGCTCCCATACGCAACTCTTCATGCAATATTTGGGCTTGCTGTAAAGTCCACACACCCTTTGCTTCTAAGTCTGCCTTGTCATTCCCTTCTTTATAGATACTGAGGTAGTCTATATAACTGTTCATGTGCATAATTGCACATGCCTGTGTTCAATTCTGTAGCTCTGCATCTAGCATTACGGAAGTCTCAGAGTATGGTATTCCTGATGTTGACATTGGTAAAATTAATTTATATACATAATAAGAATCTGTTATTATATTCACGATGAGGTTTCTGTTCTGTCGTAATGCCATCTCTACAGCTTTTGCTTCTAACCACTGCAATGATCTACTTTTGTCAGTATATGTACGTTTCTTCCACTCCCATTCCTCCTGCCATATCACCACCGCTATTGATGTTAGAGAAGATGCATCGGTAAAATATGTGGGGCCATCATTTGGTTTGTCACTTACATGCTGTGTAAGATCAATGTTAAATGTACTTAATTGCTGTACCCACTCGATACGTTCTAAACATTGAACCTGTCCAGGATAATCTGCTAATGCAATTTGCAGGGCTGATGAAAGGTTTAAGGCCTTTTCAAAACTACTTGATGTACACTGCATTACAATGACAATAGGCTCTCTTCCCAAGGTAGCCTGTGCAGTTAAACGGGCCTTAGTGATCATGTCTGCCAGCATAGTTGGCCAGCTGACAAATGCCCTTTTTCCTGATGTCATAAACCATGTCAAAGCTGTAAATCTTTAACATCCCTCCCAGGCTACCTTTTGACCCAGGTACCCAATCATACCCTGTTTGGTGCTTCCCATAAGAGCTAGGACATCTAATTTCAAATTAATGCTGGCCACGTGGCTATCAACCATAAGTTGTAGTATGTTCTCAAGGCAGAGTCGTATGTCTGAGGTGAGTGTGAGTGTGTCCTGTGGGTACTTGTTTCCCTGTAGTAAAGTATACAACGGTTGCATTATGTCCTGTGTGATTGGAATAAATTCCTAATCCATTGTATACTACCTACTATTTGCCTAATATCATGAATTGTTTGAGGCTCAGTGTGTATTTTTATAGTCTGTGGTTTCACATCCTCAGGCCCAATGTACATGCCTAAATATTTCACCCCTGGTGAACATTGGACCTTTGCCTCAGCTATTGTTAAATTTGCCTTTCTTAGCTCATCTTTTACGTGAGCCAAGATTAGCTCACCATATCTTGTTGCTGTGCTGCTATCAAGATGTCATCCATATAGTGTATCAGCAATGTTGTAGGCCCAAACCACTTTCTGGTCACCTTTATAGCACTATCTACATAGAGTTGACAGAGCGTCAGTTAATTTTTCATTCCCTGAGGCAATACTGTTCATTGCTATCGTTCCGCAGGCACGATGTTGTTTATGGATGGGACAATAAAAGCAAATCGTGGTGAATCCTCAGGATGCAGTGGTATAAGAAGAAAAAAAACAAAAAACCCAAAAAACCCAGTCCTTTATGTCTATACTGGTGATTGCCCAGTCCTTTGATATCAAGCTAAGCTTTGGCAGACCTGATTGCCATGGGCCCATATCCTGCAGTTGTCCGTTCACTGCTCTTAAATCATGCAGCAATCACCACTGTTCTGCTGCTTTCTTTTGTATGACAAATATCGGTGTATTCCAAGGACTTGTTGAAGGTATTATATGCCCAGCTGATAATTCTCTTTGTATTAATTCTTTGACTGCTTGTAATTTTTCTTGTGTCAAGGGCCACTGTTCAACCCACACTGGCTCATTTGTCAGCCATATCATTTTGATAGGCGTCATTTGCTGCAAATTGACAGTGCCCCCCATTACAAATTTATTATTTTCAAATTGACCTGGGCACAAAAGTCTCTTCCTAAAAGAGGTCTACCCTCTGCTAGGACAACTGGTTTCACTGAGGCTTCTATGGGTGAACCATCAGCATCATACACTTTGAGGGTAATGAAGTCCATTGAGATTGTCACTTGCTGTTCCCCTCCTATTCCATATATCACTGGGCCTAGTTGTCGTGGCCATTCCTTAGGCCAAATCTGTGTTGTAATTATTGTGATGTCCACTCCTGTATCTAGCAATGCATCATAACGTATTGTCATTGTCTTACCTCCTGCCTCTCGTGTTGCACACACGGTCAATAGCGGGAGCTGAAACAACGGAATGGTCAGAAGTGCAGCGAGTCCTCTGTCAGGCGCAGAGCTGGATCTTGTATATCATAATACTTGATTGCCGTCTGCTCTGCTCGCAGTCCCCCTTGCCGTTCCTGTAACATAGCTGTTGATTGCTGGACCCCCTGGGGATGTACTAATTGTGTTAATTGTGGACAGGGCACTGGATGGTGAGCTCCCTCGCCCCGGTAAAAGGGAGCCCGCCAGGCATTTCCCGATGGCCTAGATGATCAGCAATCATGGGCAAAGTGGCCTGATTTACCACAGCGCCAACACAGTTAAGGGTATGGATACATATGCTTAATGCGACCAGGTTGTCTATATTGATGACGCTCCTGTGCGGTTGCGACTTGTACCATTGGGGTTGGTGTTCCTGATGGACCTGCTTTCTCCTGCAGTGCAACTGTTCGTAGTAAACAAGGCAACGGCATCGATGTTGACAGAGTCTGTAAAATACTTTGTGTAATCGGGTTAGCATTACTACGCAAAGCCTCTAGCAATACTGCATCGTGAGTAGCTGATGGCAAATTAGAACTAGCTATCACCCTCTGAAGCCTGTCTGCAAAATCTAAAAATGGTTCATTTAGCCTTTGCTTAATGGTCATCCATGGTTCCTCTGCACACTCATACTGGCTCACCGCAACAAATGTGGTTCTCGCAGCTTGTGTCGTTGCTTGCAGTATTCTACTACGTAAGCGTGTTTGAGCCTGCTGTGTCGCAAAGGCACCTGTGCCCATTAATTGGCCAAAAGTTACTCCATGTAATTCATGACGACAATCTGCTTCTGCTTCTTGGAGTTTCTGTCTAATAAGTGTAGCCCAATGGTCTAAAAACAACGTTAATATTGAGGGTGACAACACTGCCTTAGCCAAGGTCCGTACATCTTCTGGAATGACCGGTGCTGCTAATGCCATATCAATTAACAATTGGGTCTCAGGATGTGAAAGCCTGTTATTTTGAACTGATTTAAACAATGAAGTAACTACTTTGTGATCTAACGGCACCCATTCATTGTCTCCCTGTTGGTTTACTATAACTGGGAAAGCTGTGAGGGGAGCCAAATGAATGCCTTCCAGTTTACACTTCTCTGCTATTAAAGACCAATTTGTTCCCGTCGTCCCCATTCTATCTTTATTGGTATCTGTGTTTTCTGTGCTTTGTTCTACAAGGAGATGTGATAATGGAAGTATCTTTTTCTGCTTTTGCACCATATCCTGTATTTGCTGAAATGCTGCTTGCATTTGTTCCATAAGGGCTGTCATGGTATCTGAATTTACCACAGATTCCTCATGCAGCTCAACTCTCTCTCCTCCAGCTTCCTCCCTTATGTTGATTAGAGCTCTCACTTTGCTAGTTTGATAAACTCTACCCTTGCCTTTATTTAGCAGTGTTGAATGTGTTTTTGACCTTGCTCCTCTCTGTGTGATAATGTGTCTAGGCAACCAGTCCGCATCGGATAGTATGTCGCTGGCTGCGTCATCATGCCCCTTTGATTCTTCTTCCTCATCTGAGTTAGAGGAAGAGGAAGTTGCCGCATCTGAATATCTCGGAGGCTTTTCTGACCAGCGCCATGTTTGGGTGTTGTCCCCTGCTTTGTCTATTTTGCACAATCTGTCTCCTTGCTCCTCTCATAATCCTACCGACTGCTTTTTATGTCTTCCTTGCTCCTTTTCTGACCCTGCTGGACATTGTCCATGCTCTCCATCCCACACATCACTCTACTCCACCCTATTCTGCCCTGGCTGCTCGCGCTGCGCAACCGTAAATTTCTGCTCTAAATCAATCAACTCATCTGCCGGGTATAAGTACTCGTGTTCCCATTTTACGTTCTTATCTTCTACTGGATAACATTCCGCCCTTTTTTCTGGTGGTGGGCTGTCTGATAGTGGGCTAGGGGGAGGACTAGGAGGTTTAGAGCCCCCTGCTGTTGAAGTGCCCACTTGTGTTTCCCGATCCATTCCTGGGAGCTGAGGACACTCCACACCAAATAGAGATGCTCTCGCCGCTGCCCATATTTGAGCCTCTTCACGTTTTTTACTCATAGCACGACATACCTTACCCCAGGTGGAACCCCACACTGTCGGGCCCAGTTTTCTCAGATTCCCAAATTTCCCTTTCAAATATTTCCCACAATTCACAAACATAATATCTTGCGGGTTAATAATCAACTCTCTCCCCTTTATCCATAGGATGATTCCCTTAATATCCTTCCGCAGGCATTTCTCCCCCGCCTCCTTTACACATTCTTTCAATATCTGTACCACTAAATCAACGTCGACGTCCTTTTCCAGCTTCATCGCCCCTCCAGAGGTTCAGCGTTGTCCAGCGCACTGCCTCCGCAGATCACGTCCCGATCACGTCGGGGTCACCACTTGTTATGATTAACGTGTCCTATCCTCAGTGCCGAAGTGCCGGGAGACACCAAGGGTCCAGACTCAGACTCAGACTCTCATAGAGAGGAAGGCAAAATGGCGTTTTATTGAAGGCTACAGGCACTTATATACCAGTAACAGACCCAGCCCTTCGTGGGTGGTATCCTACCTGGTTTCTACATTTCCGTTACAGCACGTGATCTTCCGCATCGCCACATCCTTATACTACCACAAGCAGCCTGTTTTCACAGACAGTGTCTGCTTCTAGAAGTGATAACACCTCATGTTTAGAGTTGCTACCAAGGATTGGTATGCAGACCAAGGCCACTGCTGGGTCCTGTGTACCACACTGGGGGGGTGCAGAAAGTGAAAGGCTGCACCTTCAGGGAGGAGCGGACAGGACAGGTAACTCTAAACTGACCAACGAGGTATTCCATCCCATATACGCCATATTTGGTCTAGAGCTGAGGGACCCGAAGGGTCTCTGGGCTCTTCTCTCCCCTCTTGGACTGCTTTGCCAGCTTTTGCTTGGCTTGGCTCAGGTCCTCTTTTGGTTCCTTCCTCGGAGCACCCAAGGAGGGCTCTGTCCATTCTGCCTTCGATCCGATCTGCGTGTTCCTGAACCCAGTACCAGAATCCAGCTCCTGAACACAGCTCCCGTCTGCTGCGGGGCCCAGTCTGGGACTTTCCCGGTGCCTCCACAGCATCAGTGGTGACAGTGATGTAATTACCATCAGGGGGGGTTGGGTTCCATACTGGTTTTGTATATATTTCTATATATTTCATTTTTATAATTATTAATTTCATTTTCATTAAAGCTGTTCTAGATTCCTTTTCTAATTGCTAAGTCTCCCTCCCTTATTCCCTTTCTCTTCCCCTTTGGGGAGGGAGGGGGGTTAACAGAGAGCGTCTGTTATAGGTCTAAGGGGCTGCTCTGACCCTAAACCGTGACAATATAGTAGGAAAGAGCTGGTGACTTGGCAGAAAGGTGAAGAGAGAACTGGAGGAGAAGGATGAAAATGGAGAGAACTCACAGACATTATAGCTTTATGCATGTGCTTTATGTCATAAGTATTTTATCAAACATTTGCTCTGATGCCAAAGCAAAATAATGTCATTTCCAAAGAGTTTTGCCCTATAGTTGCAAATCTGCAGATATTGGCATGCCATGCCTGAACATTACTTGATTGCACAGTAGGCTATGGTACTTCCCCTATGTCATATCTCAGTATGAACAAATGCTCCCAAGGAAACCAAAAAGCTTACAAGCATCAGTTGAGAAGAAATAATGTAAGTCAGCATGCAACCAGAGATACAAAAGAAGAGGGGATGAAGCATTAAGAAAATAAGGACAGCAGTGTTCAAGATTTTCAGTTCAACCAGGAGACAAGCTAAAGTTTTCAGGAAGGAGCATGGAGATAGACTGAGGCTGAAGAATAGATTCTTCTGTCTTCAGCATCCAGTAATGTGCACCAAATGCTGAGGAGAGTTGCTTTGGCCATCACCTCCTGAAAAAAGGCAGAGCTCAACCCGTAAACTCAGTAAACTGTGACTGTATCCCAGACTGCAGAGCTACACCACTAGCTGGTTAACTAATGGTCAGAGCAGGGAGATTTGCCATACTTCAGGAACATGAGGAGTAACACCCCCATGGTTTACTGGTTTATGACAGCTCCATCCATCACATCCCATCAGTCTGTTATTGCCTAGAGGTACCAATGCAACTAAGACAGTAAAAAAGTATGCCATGTTACCTAAATCTCTACATTACTGCTGACAGTAGCGCAGGAGCTCTTTCCTCAGAGTGAGAAAAGATATCTGCACATAAGGTATTTTCTGAAAAGTTCTGCTTACAAGGGCAACTGAAATCAAACACTGTTCCTATGATCAATCCTAACAGATTCCCCAAGTAGGCAGATTTATAGCAAGTACTGGAAAATATTTTACATATCCAGATTTCAAAACTTTTTTCATGTACTTTCATGCCAGCAATCAGGGACCTATTTTCACTCCCTCCACTTTTCCTGTACAAATGTGGCTCTGCACTTTGTAGTCTCTGTTATTGTTGCTCGAGACCTTGCATGTTGCTCAGCTGCATGTCTGGAGTAAGTTTAGGAATAAGATACACTGTTTTTCTAAAGAGCAGATAGTGGGCCTCTCCTCCTCTGAGGGAGGATTAATGATGGTAGACCCTCACTTCAGGACATTTAGTCTGTAGATAAATTGAAACCCAGGGTTAATTACAATTGTTTTGCAACATTGTAACATGTAAAAACAAATAACAGGTTAAGTATTTTAACATGCAAAAAGAAGAGTAAGTGGAAACTTACTAGAAATAAGAATGTAATATATATGTGATTTATCATCCAAAAATTTTATGAATACCGTGCCCACAGTAAAATTGCAAAATTAAGAAATAAAAACCCCACGTTTGCACTTGTTTACCAAAAAGTGTAGAGTTATGCAGTTATTGGGATTTTCTTCACTTTTTGTAAAGAGCACTTTAAAAGAGGTGCTCATCACTACTGTGCTGTTGCAGTTTACACATTAATAGGGCTGTCCATCTATTCAAAGAGTTACTTCTTTGAAGGAAGATACAGTATACAGTTTAGGGAATTCACCATTCTGTGGTTCTCTCAAGTGCTTCATCCATCTTTCACTGATTTTATTAATCAGTGAAGCATTAATGATAAAGTTTCTGTGTCTTCATGCTCCCACCAATTAAATGTGGTGCAGAAAAAAATACAGCCTTTGGAAATTGTTATTTTTCTCACTTTGCAGACAAGCAGTAGAGAGAGTAATACTTTACTGGGAATATTGGTAGAACAAGAACTGCATTTAAGGGATACAGACTGGTAAAGACGGATTCCTAAACTCACATTTAAGAATCACGGACTCTCAAGTACCACAGTAGCAATCAAGAAATCAACAGTGTTTAAAAGAAATATGATTAGCTCAGCGTGATATGCTTTGAACCAGTGCTGTAGCTATCAGCTTCACCAAATGTCAGAAGATAAGAAATGGAGAATTTGTTTTCCAATTAAATACATTATCTTTTAGTTTATTAAAAGCATGAGAACTTGAGATATTAATATTCCTGATAAAATGCTGGAGCTAGCTTAGATCAGGCTGGATTTTTCTCCATTAACTGAGTTAGTTCTGGGAAAGCAATTCGTCTTTCTTTCGCTTGGTCTGTATTAAATGCATTGCCATGACATCATGCAAGACAACTGGGTAGACTGTGTGGTAGGTTATGAATATGCTTTCATTTCATTTAGGTACAGAAGTTACTGAGATTGTTTTATATATAATTGCGTTGTGCATTTCCTGAATTGACCTTCATATTCTAGAATTAGGTACTCCTGGACACAGATGGTAAGCTTATGTGTAGAGAGAGAGGAATAACTGGATGCAAAGTAGTAAATATTTACTCAACTCCAACCCACATTGGTAGTGTTTTAATTTGGCCTCTACTTTGAAAATTATTGGAGTATATGGAGGTCTCAGATGACTGCAGAGCTGAAAGCTGCCACCCTTCCTGGATTTCATACCAAAGAACATACAGATGAATTTGGGAATTGAACTATGCTATATGCTCAAAGCTGATTGTTCCAGTATATAATGTAGGACAATTTGTTTCTGCTGTACCTCTTCTTCAAGTGAAAAGGGGCCTTATGTTCTGCACCGTCTATCACTTCAGCACTTTTCACAAGTATCTTTAGTGCATTTGAATTTGCAGAAATAGCTGGAGCATGAAATCACACGTCCTTAATTTGCTCAGTGCCAACACCACACTTTTCTTGGTACAGAATAAAAGGAAGTGACACACTTCATGCCCTTGGACCCCACCACCACTATGTCTCTGTCCCTGAAAATCAAAGGATTCAGTTACCTAGGGTATGCAAGTCACTGATCAGTTTTTATAAGGCCCCATTTTGTCCAACAAGCACTTAACTCTACTGATAGTGTGAGAAGTCTGGTATTAACAAATTCATAGTGTCAGAGATTGACAAAGACTTTTCTAGAATACCCAGGAAGCAATTTGAAAATTTCTGGGTTGGAAAAGAGTAACAGAAAAAGTAAATGTGCATTTTAGGAGGAGGAGGGCAGGAACAGAAGTTACAGGGTCATGATGTTCTCAGACTGTGAGACAGTGTTCCTAGGTGCCATGATCAGATAAACAGCAATGCATTAGTTTTAAAACACTGCTCTGAAATGTCACCTTCATCTCCATTGATCTCTATTACCAAATAGGTCCTTCACTGTCACTTGTGACAAAAGGCATTAGTCAATGAAAAGCTCTAAATAACTTGAGGAAGACAAGCAAGCTCTTCTCTCTCAGTCACACACAGTAACATTATAAAAAAGTCTGACAAAGTAGGGCACTGACAAAAAAATCTAGTACTGAAATTAAAAATGGAAATATTCTATTCTACACCTGTCAGGCTTATCAAAAATATTTGGAGGTGGTGGTGTTTTTTTCTCCTCTAAAAGGATGTTTTTGAATGGATGAGGAAATAGACTAGTGAAACATAGTGGAAGATTTACTTTAATCCCCACATTGCACTGAGGTAACTGGTACGCACGAATGTACTGCAAGGATAAAATTTAACCAAGATGTCCTAGGGCTGAAGTTACATTTGAACCACTGAACAATCTTCACAGAAACACTAAGAATTCTAGCTGGAAGACAGTGACCATACTGGCTACTTCAGCAGGTTTTTCAGACTATGTGGCCTCTATGGTCTCTTGTGGAAACACTGAGGCACTCTATGCCCTGCATGTCTCCTGCTGAATAACAAGATATTCACCTAGTATGAAACCAGAATAATGCATTTGCTGTATGCTTATGGACACACTCTGGATGACACTTTAGTATAGGCAGTGCTCTGGCATATGTCTCAAAATGTATGTGCTCTCCCATTTCAAATGCAGGCATGCATCCATCATTCATGCAACAGCCAAAACTTGTATTTTGGGTGAGACCAGGTTAAAGGCTTGCTTACAAATCACATGCTAGACCTCTGAGCTTGTTAAATATGTCATTAGCTTTCAAGCACAGCAGCTGATGTGGGGGGAAAGGCGTTGTCTAAATTTACCCCATGGGTGTTTGAAAGGTTAATGCTCTATTTCCTGTCCCAACAGCCTGTTGTGATATTTATTCTCTGAGTAAGAGACTTAGTCTCTGTGCTTGAGATATGCCTTGTTGCTACTTGGTATTCATTCCAAAAAAACATGTTAGTAAAACCAAGGTGAATCAGTCATGGTGTATTAGCACTTTTCACCCTCTGCCTGCTGTCAGTCTCTCCCAGGCTCAGTTTCTCCAGCCTTGTTAGCTGTGGAAGATTACCTGCCTGCCACTGTGCAGATCATTCCACCCTTCTGTGAGCAAGTAAAGTGAAAACCTGGTTTTAACAGAACAGTTGCCTACTGAGGAGTAAAATAGGACAGGAGTGGGGGTGTGGTGTGGGGTGTGTGTCTTAGGTAGTGATACGGAAAACTTGTTGAGGGAATTCAGATCATTTTGGAAATGCACAGCCACGTAGGGAAAAAAAAAAAGCTACATTCTTTTCATTGCTTCATGTCCATGTGATGAGCTGAGAGCAGTGGCACTGCTATAGCTAATAATATATCCATGAACTGCCAGTGCATTCATTTGTCAAGACTTAGGTACCTATTTCAGAATATCTTACCAAAGAGAAGTCTTCAGGGAAGTGATGTTTCTCTGTTCTTCCTCTTATACTGAAGGCAGACAGAGGTGGCTGTAATACCTCTGATGGTTGCCCATTAATAGAGGCATCTTCACAGCATTGAAGGCTGAGGCACAGTTTGAAGCAATCTTTTCTGTAAGACAGCCCCAAGACTGTTTTTCTCTACTGACATTTATAGCAGAAGAAACAGAGGCAAGAAGACATTATGAGGGAGGGTGTGTATGTACTGGCTTCCCATCACCCAGTATGATGCAAAGGAAAATCTCTGGGCTCCCTGCAGGCCACCCCAAAGCCCTGCCCCAAATCATTTTGTAGTTATTTTCTGTGCTCTTAACACTCTCCAGCATAAATGTTGAAACACAGATTCTGGCCCTTTTTTTTCCATAAATACTGCAGTGGAGAATTAGCTGAATTTAATTACGGTTATCATGAATAGCAAGCATTAATCAGATGCCAGTAGCAGCTGTATTTTGCTTTTCTGAAAATTATTTAAAAACTATTGCATTAAAACCAGTAAATTATTTTAAAAACAAAAGAAAAAGCATTCTGTTTATAAAGAGGCATTATCCCACTGCACACAAACACCTCAAAATTATAATAAAAAGGCCCCATTAATACAACGATGTTGTAGTAAGAGCCTCTTAAGTAAACAAAATCTAGCAAAACAGCTGGACATAAAATATATCCATTTTCTATTTAGGCTGCTAGCATTATCTCATATAATTACAGCATTATAAAGTTCTTTAAATGTGCATAAATTTGTCTAATTCAGACATCAGTTCCTCCTCTGCACTGGAAACATCTCAGTGCAAATGACGATCAAGCACTTTATAGATAAACAGTTTGATTTGAGATCCTCTGATCATTAGCTTTCCATTTGCCCTCCTCCTCATGTGTGACATGGGATCCACAGTGGATCAGATGTAAAAGCACAGAAGTGCTGTAGGAGGATTCCACCCACAGACTTTTAAGGACAATAGGCAGGAAAATGTGTCTTGAAGGGTGTTTTAGGGGAATGGCTGCAAACAATAGCACCCCACAAGCTTTGCTCCTGCCATAGCTTCACAGTTCTGCACCTATAGGATTCTCCTGTAGGAGCATGCATAAAACTACAAATGCATGTAATAATTGAAGCAGTTCTGCTATAGAAGCTCAAAATTAAAGACATCACAAATGATAGGGCACGTGGAAGACCAGCTATTCATTGTTATTCACATGAATTATAATTTAGATCCCTTTCTACAAGCTGATGATCTCATCTTTTACAAGCACACCCTCTCAGATGAAGATGCAGTTGTTATGATACAACTATTGCTACTTATGATTAGACTACACAACACACAGTGCAGCAATTTTGTTATAAATGAGACCAAAATAGTCTTTAAATAAAAAAAAAATTTATTAGTGATGGGGAATGAACAAGCAGCGCTGGGTGCGCAGGGAGTCTGCGCTCCATCAACAAGCCAACAAGATGTCAAGCAAGCAGGCATTTATTACACTAAATCATGCATATCCAACAGCGTTAACTACATATTCATTCTGTGGGGTTGGATTATTATAATCAGGTCCAGGAACTCATTATCATAGGTCTCCTCCCTTTGGCACTTGCTCACTGGTGTCTGGTGGTCATGGGCCAGGGTCTTCAGGAGGAAGGTCCCCAGTCTTCCTCACAATCTACTTGTCACCTTTTGTCTCAAAACGATGAGTCAGGAATCAGAGGGTTGGTGTGATCTGGCTTATCTGCAGGGAGGCTCTCCTGTCTCCTGTCTCCTATCTTCCTGTCTGGGAGTTAGTTTCTCTTATCTACAAAGACCAAAACTACACAAGACAGGCTACAGGATTTAGGATAACCTTGATAACTTTCAAGACTATGTGAGACAAAACACAACTTACAACTATGTAAGACAAGACACAGTTTACGGCTATGTAAAACAAGCTGCAATTACAAGGCTACTAAACTAAAATTTATGATGACATCTACAACTCAGGCCTCAGCCAGGCCTGTATCTGCTGGGAGCAGGGATGATGTCCTGGAGGGCCGAGTCCCCAGTATAGCAGAATACATTTGGTACCTTTCCATACCTGATTTTGGTGCTTTTATTAGAGCAAACCAGCTTAAGCAATTGGTACAAAGTTTGATGAACAAACAATTCACAGTTTATCACAATTTCATAAGGCTGTTTAATATCAGTTACATGCAATCACCCAGATAACTATGTCACAGGCAGTGGGGAACGTGTTTACTGTACAGATATACATCATCATAGCTAGGAATCCCTCAGAGTACAAATACCATCAAGCATATACACTCCCAAGACTTCTCTTCCTACATACATGAGACAGTCCCATAGGTCCACTTGTCCATAAGTTGATGGGACCGATCATGAGACTTGCAGAAGTATTTTAACAACTAGATTATTTCCCTCTAAAGCTAAAAGTATATAATAAAAAGTGCCAGGGAAGGGTTGCAGTTCTTTGCAGACATGCAGTTTGGGTCATGAGGCCAAGAAATGGCCTTGCATATGTTACAGCTTTACATAACTCTTAAGTTGTAAAACAGTTTACACATACTGCTTTTTAAACACTGGTACTTCTCTTCCTGCCTTTGTAAGTACTTGTACCACTTTCTAGGGCTTCTCAGAAGAAACACCCAGGGTGTAATACATTTCATAAGTGCAGAGATATTAAAATGTGAATCATTGTATTGGTTCTGTCTAAGATGGAGTTAATTTTCCCCATAGCAGCTCTCACAGTGTTATGCTTTGCATTGAGAACTAGGAAGGTGCTGATAACACACCCACGTTATGGCTACTGCTGACCAGGGCTCGCACAGCAGCAAGGCTGTTTTTCCAACATTCCCCCTGCAGTGGAATGGGGTGGACAAGATCTTGGGAGGAGACACAAATGGTACAGCTGACCCAAACTGACCAAAGGGATATTCCATACCATATGACATCAGCATAACAATAAAAGCCAGGAAAAGGGGGAGGGGGCTTGGGGGGGGTGGGTATTGACTTGTCCTCCAGAGCAATCACTATGCATTTGGAGCCCTGCTTCCTGGAAAAGGGGCCAGACATCGCCTGCTGATGGGAAGCAGAGGATAAATATTTTTTTTCTTTTGCTTCTACACATGCAGCCTTACTTTGCTTTTCATTTAACTACCTTTGATTTAACCCACAAATTTCAGCATATTTTCTTTCCCCTTGTCCAGCTGAGAGGAGGAGGGGATAAGTGATAGAGAGGCTCAGTGGGCAGCTGGCATCCATCCAAGGTCAAACCACCACAAGCATCAAGTCTCTTCCCATCCCAGATGAAGAAACTTCCTGTGATTCTCCACTACAGTGACACAGAAAGAGAAAAACTTATCATAAATATCAGGCAAATAACTCAGAATAACATAAGCAATATAAACTCCCTTTTCCAAAACACCTCAAACCAAGTTAAAAGTTAAAGTTAAAATCATCCATTAACAGATCATCTAATATATTTATTCTTGCAGGCCATATACTTGCATTAATAGTTTTCAGTTTCTAGCTCCAGACACTGCAGTGAGCACTTAGCACAGGTTATTTTCTCCCTTTTTTGACAAATGAGTCTACCTCTTAAGGATAAATTTGAAGCAGTCCTGTCCTCCCAAAATCCAGTTATTAGGTTCCATACATACTTCCTAAAGAATCCTGTTGTCATGCAGAAAACAAACTCTACAACCCATAAAAGGTTATAAAGCAGGTATGTTTATTATGGCGCCGGGTGCAAGGGGGATCGTTCCTCTAACTTGCACACTGAAGTGTCCATTGAGCAGGTATTTATTACACCAAAGCATGCATATTTAACAGAGTTAGTTACATATTCATTATATGGCGTTGGATTATTACAATCAGTTCCAAGAACTCATTATCATAGGCCTCCTCCCATTGGCGCTTGCACAATGCTGTCCGGTGGTTGTCGGCCAGGGTCTTCGGGGGTCTTTGGGAGGAAGGCTCTCAGTCTTCCTCGCACTGTACTTTTCACCTTTTGTCTCAGGATGCAGAGTTGTGATGAGTCAGAGATCACAAGACTGTGGGGAGGTTCTTCTTTATTCCTCCCTGTCTTGGAGTTAGTTTCCCTTATCTACAAGCCATGCAAGATGAGCTAAGGCCCATAAAGCTTGTCAAGTCTCAAGGCCTCAACATCCTGTCTCCTGTTTATCTCAGGAGACCCCAGGATAACAATGGCTACTCAAGATGCTTCATTATCTTTCAAGCAGAACACTGTCCCCCTCACTTCAATTCCCCCCTTTTCTTCTAACTTAGTAAATACTTTTACTAATAACTCCAGGTGAGGAGAGGTCCTTCTGAAAATATTTACCAGATTCTATTCTCTGTCTTAACTGGTGTTTCTTCCACTGACTATAATCGTCCGATAAATTTGAAGCCCAACACACAAAGCATCTAAAAGACACGTACATTAATATTCCCAACACTATCAACCCCACCATCATAATAAACAATGTTTTTACCATGACAAGCTTGGTAACCACAAAGTCAATTTCCCCCACAACTCCTGAAATCCCCATGAGGTATCATCTTGTGTTACCATGTGTAAGATCTTTTTTTGATCCTAGATTTTATGCAGGTCCATCTCAATCCGACGTTCCTGATTCACATAGGAACAGCAGGACCTATTAACAAATATACAGACTCCTCCTTCTTTGGCTAATATCAAATTCAGGGCCATATGGTTTTAACTAATAAATACCAGAACCCCCCTTTTCTTGGGAGTTCCTAAAAGTCAAGTTACCATTATTGTCCTGGGTAATTTCCTTTCCCTATCTGTCCTGATGGAGCTTTTAAGCCTGTGTGAGGACTATTTTGTATACAGACTTCACACTTTTGTGTTACCTGCGTCATAGTAGTATATAAGTTTTGAGCAACTATACGTTGGTTCAGATACTTTTGTAATGCCTCTGCCCAGCATGTTTTCCTATGCTCTGTGTGGGAGAGTGGCTACAGGGTAAGGGTCACATTCCCATGCACAGACTTGCTGACGAGGAGCTGCACAGGCACAGGACACAGATATTGTAACAGAATAGCAAGGTCAGATTGTTCCTTGAGAAAGGGAGTTCTGCAACAACAAGATGCCTGGGGTCTAAGATATGAGGAGCTGCACCAGCTGCACGACCACAGAGATAAGCAACTTTTTATAGCCTAACCAATAATGATCTTGCTTTTGCACTATGTATGAGCCTCATTAATAACTGTATAAAAGAGTGTTGGTCTTAACAATAAACAAGAATTGCCTGATTGCTCACATTGAGTGCCGTAATTCTCCCACCGTCTACAACAAATGGTGACCCCGACGATGACCACGACATGATACTGCTGGTCTGAACATGCTCCGACGTGCCAAATGGACGTCTTCGCCAAAGAGATGGTGCTGAGGGAACAGATCCCGCCGCAGCAGGGCTGGCAAAAGCTGGAACGGCAAGAAGCCACACAGCAGGGCCCCTGGCAACCTCATAGGAGAGTCTGTGGCCGTAACGTGCTGCCGGTGACCTCGTAGGGCTGCAAGAGCGCGCGCTGAAGGTAAAATGGAGAGGCAAGCAGCATATGATTTATTTGCCTGCTTCTTACAGAAGCGACAGGTTAAGGGCATAGACTTGCGAAAAGATCTCCCTGGGCTCTTAGCTTATGGGTACACACGAGGATGCTTTAAATGGCGTAAATTTGGGGATATACTTTGGGAGGAGATTTTAGATGATGATAAGACCACGAGGAAATTAGGGAAGCAGTGGAGGATAGTACATAATGAGCTTTTGCAACATCAGGTGGAAGAGAAAGCTGCCCACCAAGCGTTGGCAGCTATGGGGAAGAATAGGTTGCTAGAGGGAGTAAGCGATTGTCCCCTACCTCCCCCGCTGTATCCACTATCCTGCTACCACCTCCTAGCCAAGAGCTCCCCCTGCCAGATCTGCAGCCATTGGCCCCACTGGCACAGGGGCCGGATCCACAGCCGTCGCAGCGGCCGGAACCACCGCCGCCACTCGGGGAAGAGGCCATCCCTGGAGCAGACAGCGATCTAGGGGTGGTGATTGCCCAAGAAAGACGGGAGGCATGGGCTGCTCTAGCTCGGGAGATTATGGGATCCGGGGATAACGAAGTGGCTAATTCTGACCTAGAGGTGGTTTTCCCAGTAATATTTATGCCAGCAGCCAGGGAGGGATGAATGCCACAGTATCGGCACTCAATTGGAAATGGCTGGCTCAACTCCGCTCCACTGTCATCCAGTTCGGCGTCACTAGTGAGCCCGTGAGACAGATGATTGACTGTCTGTGGGGGATGCAGATTCTGTTGCCCTCAGATTGTCGCGCGATCATGAAGCTCATCCTTAGCCAGCACCAGCAGCTACTTTATAATGCCCACTGGCAAGCGTATTGCCAAGAGTCTGTAGTTGTGCAGAGACAGCCCGGTGATCCGCTACATGGGCTGACTCTCGATGAGCTGATGGTTCTGGGAGTCTATTCCCGGGTTGAAGCCCAAGCCATACTCGGTGCTGACAAGTTGAAAGAGGTGATGCGATTGGTCCGAGCTGCTTTAAATAAAATCAAGGCCCCTGGAGGGGCTCCTAGTTACATGGGGATAAAGCAGGGCAGGGATGAACCATTTGGGACCTTTATAGATAAAGCTGCTAATGCAATCAAGCAGGCTGGGGTTCATGTGTACATGAGAGGGGCATTGTTAAAGCAGTGTGCCCTACAGAACTGCAGTGCAACCACCCAAGCAGTTCTAAATACCTTGGGAGCAAATTGGACCATAGAGGAAGCGTTAGAGCGGCTGTCCAATATTCCTGTCGGGTCACAGGCCTTTTTAGTGCAGGCCATTAAAGAGCTTGGGGTAGGGCTCAAAGAACAGGCAGCAGCCATGCAGACACAAGTGTTAGCTGCTCTCGCACCCCTACAAGCAATGGCCACGGGCGACAGCCGATCGGAAAACGGGAAATCCAGCGCACCGGGACGCCGTGTGACGACACAAGTAGCAGCCATCAATGCCTCAGCACAGCCCCCCCCCCAGCCTGCTACCGCTGGGAGCCTCGGACTGGACCTGGCAGCCACAGTAGATGTCAACCTGCTAACAACATGTCCTGAGAGGGTTTCAACGGGAGTGCATGGTCCATTAGTCATTAATGATCGGGCCATAGGAGCTCTAGTGCTGGGACGATCGTCAGCTAGCATGACGGGACTATTTGTGCTTCCCAGAGTTATAGATGTGGACTACACTGGGGAAATATTCGTGATGGTGTATACCATTTCACCGCCTCTGAGGATTGAGAAGGGACAGCGTATCACCCAACTGGTGCCATTACCACAGCTTACGTGTGGTCTACCCCCATTATTGAACAGGGACAGGGGTAAGCAAGGCTTTGGTTCGACCAGAGGACTTACTTTGCTTACCATGGACTTAACCACCCAGCCCAAACAAAAGGTGACTATCACCTATCAGCGACAAGAAATTACGCTGGATGGGCTTTTGGACACTGGGGTGGACTCGAGTATTGTTGCCCCTAAACATTGGCCAGAGAACTGGCCCATGCTGCCCAGTATGGTTACAGTCATAGAATCATAGAATCATAGAATCATAGAATCATTATGGTTGGAAAGGACCTCCAGGGTCATCAAGTCCAACCTTTGTCCTAGCATTTCTCAACCACTACACCATATCCTCAAGCTCCACATCTAATCGTTCTTTAAACACCTCCAGGGATGGTGACTCCACCACCTCCCTGGGCAGCCTGTTCCAGTGCCTAACCACCCTCTCAGTGAAGAACTTCCTCCTAATATCTAATCTAAACTTCCCCTGACGCAACTTTAGTCCATTCCCCCTCGTCCTATCATTACTAATTTGAGAGAAGAGACCAACACCAGCCTCTCTACAACCTCCTTTTAGGTAGTTGTAGAGGGAAATATGGTCTCCTCACAGCCTCCTCTTCTCCAGACTAAACAAACGCAGTTCCCTCAGCTGCTCCTCATAGGGCATGCTTTCCAGCCCCTTCACCAGCCTTGTTGCCCTCCTCTGCACTCGCTCCAGCACCTCAATGTCCCTCCTGTACTGTGGTGACCAAAACTGGACACAGTGCTCAAGGTGTGGTCTCACAAGTGCCGAGTATAGGGGTACGATCACCTCCCTACTCCTACTGGTCACACCGTTTCTGATCCAGGCCAGGATGTCATTGGCCTTCTTGGCCACCTGGGCACACTGCTGGCTCATGTTCAGTCGGCTATTGACCAACACCTCCAGGTCCTTTTCTGCCAGGCAGCTCTCCAGCCACTCCTCCCCAAGCCTGGAGAGTTGCTGGGGGTTGTTGTGACCGAAGTGCATGACCCGGCACTTGGCTTTGTTAAACTCCATACAATTGAGCTCAGCCCATCTCTCCAGTCACCGGGGTGGGTGGATTAACTCTGGCAAAGAAATCTCTGCAAGTGTTAATTACCATTGAAGGGAGGTCAATATTAAGTGTGGTCTCCCTTGTTCCTTTGCCCGACAACGTGCAGTGCCTAATAGGACGAGACGTGCTGGCACAGCTCGGAGTGGTGTTGACAAATGAACGCCCTTTAGCATAGCGGCCATTGCATGGACTTTCCCCAACCCACTGACTTGGACTGTGACTACTCTGGTGTGGATTGATCAATGGCTGCTAAAGAGGGAAAGTCTACACCAAGCTCACCTGTTGGTGATAGAACAGGTTGAGCAAGGACATTTACAACTATCAACGAGTCCTTGGAATACTCCCATTTTTGTCATAAAGAAAAAATTGGGCAAATATCGGTTATTACATGATTTAAGGGCAGTGAATAAGCAAATGGAGCCAATGGGGGTGCTGCAGCCGGGTTTGCCTAATCCGTCCATGCTCCCCCGAGACTGGCCCTTATTGATAATTGACCTCAAGGACTGTTTTTTCACCATATCCCTACACCCCAATGACACCCATCGCTTCACGTTTACGTTGCCAGCATTAAATCGAGCCAAACCTGATAAGCAGTTCGAATGGACAGTTTTACCACAGGGGATGCGTAATTCCCCGACCTTGTGTCAGTTGTATGTGGACAATGCCTTGCAACCGCTGTGGAGGGTTTGGCCACACCCCTTTTCCCAGAATCAGATAGCGACCATACAACAACAGCTCGGTGCTGCTGGCTTGAAAATCACGCCAGAAAAGGTGCAACGATCCTCCCCTTGGAAATACTTAGGTTGGACTCTTACAGAGAAAGTAATTACGCCCCAAAAACTGACTCTGGACATTAAGATTGAGACTGTGCATGATGCCCAGAGATTACTAGGCGATCTGCAATGGTGGCGCCCTATAGTTGGCATACCCAATGAACTATTAGAACAATTGTGACCCCTTCTGAAGGGTGCGGACCCAATGCGGCCGGTTTGGGTAACGCCCCATCAAAGGGATACTTTGGACGGTATTGTCAACTGTGTGGTCCATGGAGAGGTCGGAGGCGCGACCCAGACCTCCCCATTGACCTTACCATATTGTTTGGGGATCAACATCTTATAGGGGCATTAACCCAGTCCTTAAAGAAAACAGGGGAGGTGTGGGCCCTGGAATGGGTGTCCCCGCCGTTACAACAGAATCACACCTTGGTATCGGAATCCAAAATCTGGACTGTGGGAGGGTCCAGCGAAAGTGTTATATTGGGGGCGTGGGTATCTTTGTGTTTCTGCGCCTACAGGTCCTATTTGGGTTCCTGCGAGATGGACCAAGGCTGCAACAACGAATGAGTGTGATACCAGCTCAATTTTAGGGTCTCGACCAGAGGACACTGACGTGGCGACTCCTCCTGGCAACTTCGACCACGCTTGAGCAACCTGGTGGGAGTGCTAAGCCCGACCTTGGACTGGAAGGTTGAGCACTGTTCCAGCGCTGACCAGCTTTTCCACGTATCAGCCTTGTTGCCCACCATCGAATTTGCGGACTTGTCTACACATACCTGCAAGGGGTACCTTGAAAGAAACTGTGCGGCCTGGGTACTCCTAGATTGTGGGCAGTGTAAGCAATCGCTGTGGGTGCAACAAACCTAACTGTTGGGGTCGTGGTGCCCCGTTATTCATTATCATTAGCTAGTTGTTTGTTATCGCTTATTATCCGCTTCTTAGTTGTCATTTATTCGCTAATAGTTTTCATTTATCAGTTATTAGTTGTTAAGTTAGTTATCAATTATTGTAACCCTGGTAATGTTAATTCTGTTCCTACCAGTCTCACTAGGAACTGGATTACACAAAATTGACCCAAGAATAAACTTGTGGGTAACCTAGGCCAACAAGACTAACCGTACGGCATTTTGCCTCTCCCTTGCATCAGCATCCGATCCTTTTCGCACCTGTCTGTTAGGGGTCCCTCAGACTAACATGACTTTACTGTCATCAGCCCTAGCTAAATTTTCTATGGGAAATTGTACCAACAGCACGTCGATCGCGGAGTGCTTCGGAAAGTTACTGGCAGGCTTGAATACTACGCTCCCATGGGATCCCCAGGAACTCGACCTGGCAGGGTCGGAAGCTATTGCAAATATTACAGGGAATGAAGGCAATGTTACTTGTGTGAAGCTTGGCTCTTATGTGTATCAGAGGTCACAGAATATTACCTGGCTCACACCACATAATGCCATCTATAATTGCATGTATTGTGGTGGTCCTGTTGGTCCTGCGAATGAGTCGGTCTTTGACAACTTTAAGGGTACTACAAGTTACGGTTGGGGAAGAAATGATATAAGAATTTGGGCCAACAAGAGTGCTCTTGCATTACCAGATGGCATATTTCTCATATGTGGAGACCATGCCTGGCACGGGGTCCCGCAGTTTGCTCATGGTGGTCCCTGTTATTTGGGCTCTTTAACCTTTTTAGCCTTAGATAAAGCCATACTAGTTAGCATTAGTCAATCACGGAGCAAGCGGGATCTTTCCCAGTTACCTGCTGATTGTAATGATAAGGTTGAATTATGGAGTCCGGCTTTACGCACATTAGCATCTATTGTCCCAGGGGTGGGAACTGCTTATGCTTTAGCCACACTAGGTAAGCTCGCATGTTGGACTGTCAGGCAATCTAATGTTACCACTCAAGTTATAGAGCAACTGTCAGAAGATATGGACAGTTTGTGTCACGCTGTTTTACAGAATCGTGCTGCCATTGATTTTCTACTGTTAGCTCAGGGTCATGGATGTGAAGAGTTCGAAGGGATGTGTTGCTTTAATCTGTCTATCCATGGAGAATCTATACATCAACAGCTTAAGTAGCTTAAGGAGCATACCCAAGAGGTTACCGTGGGATCAAATCCCTTCGATACGTGCTTAGGGAGACTTTTTGGCAGGCTGTCACCATGGTTAACGGGTCTGTTAAAGGAAGGATTTAGGTGGTTTGGACTTGCATTGTTGTTGATTATTGGTCGAAGGATTGTATTGGGATGTGTGATGAAGCAGGTGGATAAAGCCACAGTAGCAATGACCGTCAGCCCTAAAGAAAACGGGGGAATTGTGGGAGAGTGGCTACAGGGTAAGGGTCACATTCCCATGCAGAGACTCGCTGACAAGGAGCTGCACAGGCACAGGACACAGATAGTGTAACAGAATAGCAAGGTCAGATTGTTCCTTGAGAAAGGGAGTTCTGCAACAACAAGATGCCTGGGGTCTAAGATATGAGGAGCTGCACCAGCTGCACAACCACAGAGATAAGCAACTGGGCAGGTCTGACTTTTTATAGCCTAACCAATAATGAGCTTGCTTTTGCACTATGTATGAGCCTCATTAATAACTGTATAAATGAGTGTTGGTCTTAACAATAAACAAGAATTGCCTGATTGCTCACATTGAGTGTTGTAATTCTCCCACCGTCTACAACAGCTCTGCCATCACCACAGCTCGTAACAGCATCAGTGGTACTATTATTTTACCTTGTGAAGTCTCTACCCCATTTACCCATTTCCATGTTCCCACCTAGATCTGCAATTAACTTCTGATCTTCCTTTCAATACCTTGGATCACAATTAATTTGTATTTTACCGTCTGGGATCAAGGATTGCACCTCCACCTCACCAGCCCTGGCCACTCTTTTTGCCTTGTGGTCTGCCATTGAGTTGCCCAGATCTTGTGTTCCTTTCTGGGGAGCTTTACAGTGCATAATGGCTACCTTCTCTGGTAAATGAACTGCTTCCAGGAGTTTAAGAATTTCTTTAGCATGCTTTATATGCTTATATATAAGGTAGACAAAATATATATATAATATATATAAAATATATACCTTATATATATAAGGTAGACAAAAGTCCCCTTTCCTTTCAGATCACTCCATGGGCATGTACTACCCCAAATGCGTATTTGGAGTCCGTCCAAATATTAATCCTTTTTCCTCTTGCCAGTCCCAGCACACGAGTTATTGTTTCTGCCTTTTGTGCTGAGGTGTCTGGAACGAGAGCTCTGGACTCTTATTACCTGATCTGAAGTGGTTACTGCATATCCTGCTTTGTGGGTGCCTTGTCGAACGAAGATGGTTCCGTCTGTGTACCAGGAGTCTTCAGCATCTTCTAGCTGCTCCTCTTTCAAGTCCGGTTGGCTGGAATATCCTGCCTCAATGGTCTCCAGGCAATCATATATCACTGAATCCCCAGGGGTCCCGCTGAGAAAAGATGCTGGATTGACAATGTTAGTAACCAGTATCTCCACATCAGAATGGCTTGGTACCTAAGGAACCTTTGCGGTGACAACCAGTGTCCCCCCTTTTCCTCCAATACTGCAGATACAGTGTGGGAGACCAATACTGTAATCCTCTGGCCCAGTGTGAACTTTCGTGCTTCTTGGATGTTAAGCACTACTGCAGCTACCGCTCTTAAACAACTGGGCCATCCTTTACTAACTTCATCAAGTTGTTTAGAGAAATATGCCACTGCCCTTTGGTATGGTCCCAGATTTTGGGCCAGAATTCCCAAGTCTATTCCCTGTTTTTCATAAGAGAATAACCAGAAGGGTTTGGTTGTGTCTGGCAACATTAAAGCAGGAGCTCTCATCAGTTCTTTTTTCAACTGATTAAATACTTGCTCAGCCTCCTCATCCCAAATGAGGCTCTTTGAATTAGTTTTTAAAAGTTCATAAAGTGGTTTTACCAAAAGTCCATAGCTGTATATCCACAAACGGCACCACCCTGTCATGCCTAAAAACGTACGGAGTTCTTTAGCAGTGTGTGGTCTGGGGGTCTGGCAAATGGCTTCCTTCCTTGCAGTCCCTAAGGTTCGTTATCCAGCAGTGATCTCAAATCTGAAGTAGCTTACTTGCTGCTGAGCCACCTGGGCTTTCTGGGGAAAGACTCAATAACCATTTAGTCCAAGAAAATTCAGCAAACTGACTGTCCATCCCATACACATGTCCCTTGTTTCAGTGGCCACTAATAAGTTGTCACATATTGCAATACCACCCCTATTCCAGGTGGATGTTCCCATCGTTCCAGGTCTTTGGCTAGTTGGTTCCCAAAAAGAGTGGGGCTGTTCTTAAATCCCTGTGACAATACTGTCCATGTGAGTTGTGTTCTTCTTCCAGAATCTGGGTTTTCCCACTCAAAGGCAAACAAGGGCTGGCTCTCCGAACTCAGGGGCAAGCAAAAGAAGGCATCCTTCAGATCCAATATGGCAAACCAAGCCAATTCAGATATTAATTTAGTTAATAATGTATATGGATTTGCCACTACTGTATATAAATCCTCTGTTATCCTGTTAATGGCCCTCAGATCCTGCACTATCCTGTAACTCACATTTGGTTTCTTAACTGGCAGTATAGGTGTGTTATATTCTGATTCACACTCTATTAGCAACCCATATTTTATAAACTGTTCAATTATTGGTTGAATTCCTTTTTTGTCTTCCAATTTTAGAGGGTATTGTTTAATTTTTACTGGCTGGGTCCCTGGTTTGAGTTTCACCACTACTGGGGAGGCAGTCTTTGCCCTCCTGGGTATTTCTGATACCCATACTCCTGGAAATACTTGGTCTTTTATTTCCTCAGGTACCCCAGCTTTGATGGGGGTGCTAATGAGAGCCAAGCTTAGGATTTCAATGAATTGTTCATTCCCTCTTTTAAATTCTAGTTTTCCTTTTTCAAATTTTATTTCTGCTCCGAAGTGCTCCAATAAATCTCGCCCTAATAATGGCTTGGGCGAGTTTGGCATATACAAAAAATTATGTATCCCGAACTGTTTGCCTAATTTGAATTTGAAGGGTTTCAAGAAATATGCCTTTTCACTTTGGCCAGTGCCTCCCTTTACCATTACAAAGTCATCATCTATTGGTGTCAAGGCTTGCTTTAAAACTGAATATGTTGCTTCTGTGTCAATTAAAAATTCCATGTCTCTTCATTGTTCCCCTAGCCTTATTTTAACCAGTGGATCTGCTAGGGTAGATTCCCCAGGTCCCCATCAATCTTCTTCCAAATGAGCCTGCATCGCTCCCCTACCTCTCCCCCTGCTTCTCTCAGGACATTCATTTCTCCAATGCCCTTTTCTCTTACAGTGTGCACATTGATCCCTCTGTAATCTGGGGAAAAAAAAAAACTTCTTCCTTTACCCCATTCTTTACCTCCATCCTCCATTCCATTCCTTCCCTGCCCTGTCTGGTTTGTAATGCTGCTACCGTTGCCATTGCAATACCTTTTTCCAGACTTCTCCTTTCCCTTGCCTTTCAAATGTTTCAACACTTCCCTGTCCTTCTTACAGTCCTTTTCCAAAGCCAAAACTAAGGGGTCTTATCCTCTGCCACTCGGGATGATTTCTAACTCAGAAAAACATATCTGAATATATTACTTCATGTCATTTCTCATTTTCCTCCAAAATCACCATCAGCTCCACCAAGGCATCACATTCCAAGGCACCTCCTGCCAGCCACCCCAGCCCCGCCCCACTCAATCCATACAGTGGCCATACATCAGTACAATATCCCTCAGCCTTTCTACGGCTCAAGTTCCCTCCTGGATGATCTCCCAGCTGCCTCCAGTGTGCGAAAATGCGCCCTAAGGGGGTTTTACAATGATTTCCTGACTCTGTCCCCCCCACCCATTGCAGTGTTTAGACAATCCTACATCTCTTACAATAACAATAGGTAACAAGACACAACCAAATTATCCCAATCACAACATACAACAACAAAAGGTCCTTATACCAAACCACCTGAAACTAGCCCTGAATTTGCATCTGTACAGTTCCAGGGCCAGTCTTAAAAAACAAAACACACTGAAAACAATAATACACAAAACAATAACCAGACACTAAATTAATTCAACGGGGTCTTGTATCCCTATTTTGCTTTTCTTTTATCCAATTTATAACCCCAAATTTAGCAGAAATCAAACCCCCTTGTGTTCCAGCTAATCCTCAGAGAGCAGAGGGGCTGGGGGCGGCTGGGCTTGATTCCTGATATACAGCGGATAACAAGACACAATTCACTCAACCGGTTATTTTTGTTTGCTTTGTTGTTTTTCTTCCTGGGAATCACTAACAGGTTACAATCACTTCATTCGTCTCAGGCCGCAGCCCTCGTGGGACAGCAGAACTGCAATTCAGAACTCCATACTTGCTGCGCAGCTGCGCTGTGCCTCACACACACAGACCACTTACTTCAGAGCTAGCTCAACACACTCACACCATTTATAACTGTAAGAATAGGTGTCAATATTTCTAATTTACCTACTCCCATCATGCTGACAACACAATCAAGAATTTTAACACATAGGTTCACCACTACTCCTCCCAGAACCCATAATTGCTTTGTTCGTCTCTGTCCGTGCTCCCCCACGGGACAACGGAACCGTGGATTTGAACTCCACACTTGACTTTTATTGAGCTCAAACCACACACGGTACTGTTACCAAGCCACTCCGGCCAGCCCAGCCAGGAGAACCCAAGTCACCATTGACTTCCCAATAGTGCACTATTACCAACCACCCAGGGGCGAGCTGCAATGCTCTTTACCTCGCGTAGGACGTCTCTCTACGACTTACAGGTATCCCCTCCTACCCAAACATACCTGGTCCGCTGATGGTCTTTGTCTGCTACTGCGGTGATCGGGTGAGAGAGGGAGTTCTTCCGAGAATTCTCGGGGCACGCCAAAGATGTCCCAGCCCTCAGCCGGTCCCGCAGCCGAGCAGAGAGGGTCCCACCTGGGTCGCCAAATTGACATGCGGAAAACAAACTCTACAACCCATAAAAGGTTATAAAGCAGGTATGTTTATTATGGCGCCGGGTGCAAGGGGGATCGTTTCTCCTAACTTGCACACCCAAGTGTCCATCGAGCAGCTATTTATTACACCAAAGCATGCATATTTAACAGCGTTAGTTACACATTCATTATATGGTGTTGGATTATTATAATCAGTTCCAGGAACTCATTATCATAGGCCTCCTCCCATTGGCGCTTGCACAATGCCGTCCGGTGGTCGTCGGCCAGGGTCTTCGGGGGTCTTTGGGAGGAAGGCTCTCAGTCTTCCTCGCACTGTACTTTTCACCTTTTGTCTCGGGATGCAGAGTTGCGATGAGTCAGAGATCACAAGACTGAGGGGAGGCTCTTCTTTATTCCTCCCTGTCTTGGAGTTAGTTTCCCTTATCTACAAGCCATGCAAGATGAGCTAAGGCCCATAAAGCTTGTCAAGTCTCAAGGCCTCAACATCCTGTCTCCTGTTTATCTCAGGAGGCCCCAGGATAACAATGGCTACTCAAGATGCTTCATTATCTTTCAAGCAAAACACTGTCCCCCTCACTTCACTGTCAGGAAAATTAATCCACAATCAGCAGAGGTTTATGTTCAAAAAGGAGACAGAGGAGTCCTTTTACTTTATTCGAATAAAGGGAGAGGCCATGGGGCATTCTCCTGGGGTCTTTCAAATTTTTGGAGGACGCAGCCTCCTTTTTATCCTAATTTCCCGTCTGCTTTTCCCTCTCTCTTTCCCCATTGGCTGAGGTACTTGAGAGGTACAGACTTCCCAGAATGCTTAATATATAAGATTCCCTTTTAATGTATAATCCCCCCCCCCCCTTTTTAATCCCTTACCGAATTTATGGCTTGTCCCATTGTATCTACATTTCATTCACCAGCAGACCTACAGTTTATTTGCAAAGACAAATCTCATTCCATTCTTCAATCAGTGGAATCCATCCTATTGTTCTTCTTGTCTCTTGGTGCTAGTCTAATCTACAGCAGGCCCACAGCTTGTTTTGTAAAGACAAACCTTCATTCCTTACAATCCTAAACACCACAAACACTTGCCCTGGACACCTGTGGGTTTGACAAGTAACAGAAAGCACATGCAACAAAACATACACAAATTTATAGACAACACACCCCTTGGCACCATGGTGCCAGGGAACCTGCCTGCAAAGGGGATGTTAAATATTTCTGACTTCACGTGAAGGAAGACAGGGGTACATAGATACACAAATAGACTGTCTCCTCCATGCTGCATTCCCTTTCTCTTTGCCACAAACAGTCCCATGCCTGCCTTCATACCCATCACATCAGCATTTTTATCCAGAGTCCAGGTTAAAAGTCTTCAGAGCCTGAAAAGCTTAGGCAAGTGTAATGGTGAGCAGGAGATGCTAAACAAGAACTACCCAAAAATACACCTGTCTTCTGATACAAATTGTCACAAGTAAATCCTTATTTAGCAATAAGATAAATCAGAATTGTCACTGTAGAAAAACAAAATGGCTGATTATCTTTAAAGTAACCCCTCTGAATTCTAAAAATGGTGCCTGAATCTTTGAGACTTCAATTTTAAAATGTCCTATTGTAGGTAAACAGAGAGATAGAATAGGTCCTTGCATAAATGAGTGCTGTCAGCTTTAAAAAAAAAAAAAAAAAAAAAAAAAGTAAAAATCAAGCTTTGATTTTGAAGCCTGCTGTGCATTAGAAACATTAACCTACTTGGAGTAATGTTGGATAACTGAACAGCAGAGAAAGCAAGCAGGGCATGCTAAAGGGAGTTTCGTGTAACTCCCTTCTCCTGCCTTTAGAGCTGTAGGGACTAAACGAAAGAAGAAAAACACAGCTGAAAACCTGGCTGCTATCTACAAGTTTAAAGCCTTTGAAAGAGCTTTGTGGTAAACGAAGATACTTAACATTTTTATTTTTGCCATCTGTTTGGAAAAAAAAGGAAAAGACTGCTTTAATTATAATTATTGGTCAAAAGTTGAGAAAGCTTTTCTTTTGTGTGAATTTCAACATTGTTGACTGTAAAAACTTGCCTCAGATTGTTTGCAGGGGTTCAGATAGCCATTTTTCTCTTTGATAAGATACCAAAATATATTACTTACTGAATTGTGTAATCCCTGCTAAGAATGGCACTGCCAACATTTCCATCTCATTCTGAGGATTATTGACATTTCTTGAGTAAAAGATGGGATAAATAAATACGGACCCCAAAACATGCTGAATATTTTTATCATTACAAAAGATAAGCAATACACTGTTAAAGAAGAAAACAGCTTTTAAGACATAATTTTTCTAGAAAAATTGCTTTCCTTTATGGATTTTTTTTTTACAGCTCTGCAATAAATGCTTCAAAAAAAGACTTTCCAATTCAGTATAAAGAAAACTCTTATCCCTCTTCAACACAACTCCATTGACTTTTCACTTGTAGTTTGCCTCTTTATGCTAATTATAATATGGAATAGATCCTTGAAAGGGATGCAATTAAAGATGTAAAAGGTAATTCCACTAAGGTTTCCTTTTTTACTTCTGGAGTTCCTAAGTTTCTGGTATTTGATTTTTAAGAAAGCTTTTAAGTCCGAATGTGTGGCATCATATTTTACAGAGCAGGACTCTCTATCATATCCCAAGTATCAGCTAATGAATTTCAAAATCTTCTTTCCAGATAAACATCCAAAACTTTGGGTAGTTATTTGTGGGATAGTAGTACATATGGGCAATCCAAACTATTACCTGTTGTCTGAAGGATAACAAGATGGAGATCGATTGAAAGACAGTAGGTGGCGTGCATGTCAGGAAAGGGAAGCAGGGCAACACAGTTCCGGGTATGGAAAGCTATCAATATAGACTGGTTGCTGCCTAACTGCCTGCAGGGAACCAATCAAGAAAGGACGTGTGGACACTTACAACCAATTGTGATCTGGTTATGGTCACATGGCTAGTTGCCTGAGCTATATAAACTGGGTGTGGATTGCAATAAAGGGTCATCATTGTTTACTTTGATCACATTGGTCGTGTGTGGCGTTCTTGTTCCTCCGCAGTTATTTACTCATCCAGCTGCCTTTTCTCTGGAGAGCAGAGGGCTGTGTGTAAAGATACAGACTGTATGACAATCTGTCTGGTAGCAGCATCTCAGGCTGATAATTTGAGGTCAGAATTCATGGAAGGAGAGATATTCTTTTGATATTTCTATTTCATAAAGTTGAGATGCTTGCAGAAGCAGAGAACACCAAACACCTCTCTGCTTTCAGTGAACAACTCTGAAGCCCCTGAAAGGCTTGCACTGGTATCAGAGCAGTATTCAGATAAAAACGCTGATTAGTTTCTGTTTAACCCACTCAGCTAAAAGCAAGCCTAAGTATACCGAACTAAAGCTTTGTCACTGCTCAAAGCCTACTGGAACATGACATTTCTATTTAGTGCATATACAATTTTAAAGTGCAGTAATGAAAAGAATCAAAACAAAGCTCAGAACTACACTGTTTTTCATAAACACTATGTTCTCATAATTTTACACTAAGCCTAAAGAAGGAATACATTAAGGGGTGAGGAAGAATGACAGACAAGATATGAAGGAAAGACTTTGAAAATTAGTCTGAAGTTGTGGTGGTGTGGTGAATCAGGGTTACAAGCTATGCCATTGACTGGACTGTGGCTGAAATAAATGAAAAGGAATCCATGAACAAAACACTATGGCAGTGCAGACACTGAGATCTGCATCACATTCCCAACAACCCAGGCTTGTCTACGCATGAGTGAGTGTGTGTGCTTAGTGTTATCACAAGTACTTGTTAGGATTTTGCTATCTATGGGAGATGTTTTTTCTTCCCTCCCAACATCTGTGGACTTTAAATCTCAGATACCTTGGGATTTTTTTGGGAACTAAACAAACTGCACACGGGGTACGGTCTGCCTCTGCTCTACAGTAGACAGTACACATTTGATGGCTCCATCTGAACTAATCCCATCAAAATCCACCAGATTTTCTGATACTCTTTAACAAAAAACATTACTAACAGGATCACTGATGTAAAGGACCTAAGCACAACATACATAGATTATGCTATATGCTTTATTTTGTTTGTGTCACTCAAATTATCAACTTAAACCTGTCCCTAATTTAGTGCTATCTTGTCCAGAACCTGTGTTAATGCCATTTTTATACATAGACTGCCATGAGCCCCAAGACAATCACCGTTTTTTCTGAGTGAAAAACTGATTCTTATTTTCCTGTGTATAAAGTGACTGAGCTATCAGATGTGTTTCCAGACCATCTGCTGGAAAGGCACTTTTTTGAGGAGAAGCTTTGACAGCGAGAGACGAATGTTTCTTAGAAAAAAAATCCTAATGAATGTTAGATGAGCAATACTGTGATGAATTTAGCAAAAAGCCATACAACCAGTGTAAAAACCAATCCAGAACCACAGGGTTTGTGAAATTACTTGTCCAATAATATGGGGAATTAGTCGAAGAAGACAGTCAGAGTTTTCCTGGTAGACAAGTTTAATTCCATTTAAAATTGCTACCTCAGGAGTAAATGTTGCCCTGACTCTTGAGAGAGCACTTCAGGTACCACAAGCAGATCTAAACAGAAATTTCAACCACCTGAGGGTTTATTTTTAATTTTCTTCAAAATGGACCTCTCTTTCAAATCTGGAGTTCTTTCTGGAGAAATAAAATAATTTTGTGGGGATTCTTTTAAAATAACATTTAACAAAATTCTTAAAATTAAGGGGAGGAAAGGGGATGTTTTTAAAATGTTTAAAGGAAAACTGTTTCAAACACGACTGAATAGGAAGAGAAGAAACAGGAAGGCAGGAAGAGAGAGTGACAAAAGCTCTGTTTCTGTTCATTTTTTCTGTGCTAGGATGTAATTATTCTGCTGTATGTGGGAAGAACAATGGGACACAGAAGCCATATAGACAAATCCTGCAACTTACCTCTGTGCATAGAAAGGATGCTGCAGTAAGACTCACTAGGCAACAAATAACACCAAGCTCAGCTGCTCAAGGAAAAAATTTACATGAGTGCAGCTGGGGTGGGATGAGGTGCAAAGATGAAGGTTACAAGGCACCCAGAGAAGGACTGGCCCACAGCACTAGGCGAAGAAGTGTTGCTGAAGCAGTGGTAAGAGGGGATCAGGTTCCCCAGTAATTAACCTTTGTGCAGCAGATAAGTCTTTTATCCCCTAGGCATAATTATTGTTTAACTGTCCAGGTTTGTTTGACAAGTTGGGAGATTTGCATAGACATAGATTTGTGCATAGAAACAGTTTCACCAAACATCTGTTAATTATCTATCATTACAATAACAATAAATAAATAAAGTCAATAATTGGACATTAATTTCAAAATATGCTTCTGTCAGCAAAAGCAAACCAACCTCGTCTTCCCCAGATACCTCAATATTTCAGAAAAATGTTTTCCTGTATGAATGACATGGCTTTAGGATTAGAAACATAGATTAGATTAGAAACATAAAGGTGAAGAACTACTCAAATCCCTGAGTTTACAGAGATCAGAAGATGGGAAGAAAAGAGGTGATCAGGCATCTAAGTTCTTCTCTGATATTCTCCAAAGTGATATTCTCCAGCCTTCATGTAAGTTTATCATCCCAGGGACAAACCAGAAGCTCTCCCCATCTGGAATTTCCCTAAAGAAGGGTGTTCAGGGCTTACAGTCAAGACCAGGAAATCAAGATCAGGAGGACATATGCTGCAACACAGATACACTCCTCAGAGTTCCAAGGTGTCATGTTCATGCTGGCAACTAAACACCAAGCAGCCACTCACCCACTGCTTCCTCCTTGACACACACCCCCCTCCTGTGAAATGGGAAGGACAACTGGGAGCAAAAAGGTGAGAACCCATGAGTTAAGGGCAGAACACCACAAAAAGAGAAGAAACAACAGCAGTAACAATAATATTAAAGAAATAATATATTAAACGATTGATATAAACTGTGAGGTGGTACCCGGACGCACTGTGGAATGCTCCTATCACAAGCTGAAACCAGACTGAAAACCTATACCCTCACCCCAGGCTAACCCTCCCCTTATACAGCTGGCATGACTCAGTATGGTATCGAGTATCCCATTGTCTGCTTTGGTTGTTTAGTCCCCCATAGCTGTTTGGGCCAGCAGCTTCTTGTGAAAATTAATCCCATCCTGGCCAAAACCACGACTGGAGGCCAAGGATAGAAGTGGGGCTTTGAGACCCTGATATTTTAAAAGAACACCACTACTAGCCTTGCGAAAAAAAGAAAACAAATTCAAATCACATATCAAGAGCATACAGATCTGTTATTTTTCCCTCCTTGGCCTTGAAAATTAGTCTGTCTGTTTAGTCTCCTGAAAATATCTTGCTCAATACCAAGCGACATGCAGAGGCTTCATGCAAGATCAGAACTAGAGACAAAAGTTTTTCTTTAAGTAGCACTCTAGGTATTGCAAATCACTTCAAGGTATCTTCCTGGTTGACTTCCAGGGCCCAGAGGAGCAGCAACAAGTAAGAAGTTGCTGCAGTGCTTGTCTAGGATGCACTGTGGAGGGGACAGTAATAATCACTCTTGGGCTGCTCCTAACTATGTGCTGCGGGTTTTATGTGCCATGCCTGTCCTTTCTGCATAGTTACAAGGTGTAAGTCCAAAAAAGTACTTGTACAGAAATGGAAGACATGGGTTTCCTTCCTCATACACTTCCTGAAGTCTTGGGGAAAGAGTGAGCTCTAGTGTTGCCCTGCTCCTTCTTGTTTCATGCACTGAAAGCAATCACTATTAATGAATGAATCAAGGGAGTTACTTTTATTCTTTATGATCTTTATTTAATGATTTAACTTTTGAGAGCAGGAGACGGGATGTCTGGTACTGTCTTACTAATGTTTGAATAAGTAACAACAATAGATGGGTAGTTGTAGAGTTGGGACATACTGTGAAATTCATAACCTTGTGGATAGTGATCATCTCCAGGAACAGGATAACAAGATGTATTGAGGCACCTGAGCATGCTGAGCAGACAAGAACCGGCAAAAACAAGGATTTTAGGCTTTATGTCATTAAAAGAGCACAGTGATGAAGAAGAGAAGATGAAGTAAATGTCCACCAGAGATCATGGAAGACCACTGAGGGGAGAAAAGACCCAAACCATAATTTTATTACGCATGCTCGGACTATGTAAATGAATTCTAGGAATTCATTAGTATAAGACTGACCTTTCTAAGAAATATAATGAATATGTATGTTTAGTCTGCATATAAACTGCGTACCTAGCTTGTATCAGCACACACATTTGGAGGAGTGATCCCCTGTGCATCCAGCGCCGCAAAATAAAGAATGCCTGCTTAACAACTTTGGTTATTGAGTTTTTCACTGCATCACTTTAGACAGTGGAATATGGGGTAGTTTGGGAAGGTAAACTGTGGCTAAGTAAGACATAGAAAAGGAAGCAAATATACTGTAGGTATCAAAAATACACAGAATTAATTAGATGAATGAAGAGATTGTATGGGTCAGTTTGGACTCACTGAAATGAAATGGGAAATAAAACTAAAAATCACAAAAATTTCCTCCTCAAAGTGTTCTTGAATTCAACAGATTCTCTTTCTTTGAATTATGAAAAAGAAAAATAAAATCCAACTTTTTTATGGACAGAAAACAATTCAATTAGAAATAGATTAAAAATTACCATCTCAAGCAGTATGAAACAGCTTGCAAGTGATGCAAATTCTGGATCAGTTATTGTTTTAAAATAACCTTATAAACTCAAAAAGGTGATCAGTGTTTTTTCCGGTCTAACCTTTGCTGCTAAGGTTCAACTGGAAATAGATTTTGTAGTCTTTCCAGTTAAACAATCACCTATGTGGGAGAGATTCTGGACATGAGAAGATTGGCTTACTGGAAGAATTTCTAAGGTAAAGACTGTGACAGAAGTTACAACTCTCCCAATATTTTATCCATTTTGTTCAGGATCGGAATGAACACTCAAAAAATGCTACCATGGTAGCTTTTAGATACATTAGAAGAAATGGAAGTCTTCTCCTTTTCTAAATATTGTAGTGGGTTCCTTTGCACCACTTAAGGTTACTTTAGAAGTTGAAAGTCATATGTCAAGTTTCAGTCTGAGCAAACAACCAGTGCTTAAGGAAGGGATCCAAAGCATAACCTAGTTCTTCCTAACTCTCCTAATTATATTAGACTGTAAGTTCAGTAACACAGCAGCTAACTAGGTGTATAAAAACTGCAGGCTCATAGGCACATGTCCCTGCAGCCAGAGGAAGGGTGAGATCAAATTCAAGTACCTGAGCTCTCACCTGAGTCCCACCACTCTCTTACTGCATATACAGCAGGCAATTTCCATCAGCTGTCTGTGATAACAGCTATTTCCACTTTTGTACACCAGACCAATCACCACTCCAGCTAGGTGCACATAATTAAGAAAAAATATCTGCATAGCCTTTGTAACTACAGAGCCCTGCCCTCTAAACCAGAGAAATGGGATTGAGTACATAGAGAAGATTATTATTAATACTCTGCTTAACCCATATAGCCACATCCCTCCCAGATCCAGAGAAATCCTTTCCAAATAAATTCGCTCATAATAGAACTTCCCTGGGTTATTCATCACAGTTAAACACATAGCACTTTTTCAAATGTGGCAGTTTGCTCTTGCAAATATGGTTATATCCAAAGCTGCTCTGATGAACCTCAAGTTTTTCTCTCATTTCTCCTCTCCCTCCACTGAGAGGAAATCATCCCAAGTAGAATGGCTAAGTGTGTTTAACCTCATGCACAGAGTATGCAAAAGAGTAAAACAAAAAGAGTGGGGGAGGGGGACAATCAAAAACTTACATTTATTGCTTTTGGAGTTCATGTCAGGCTACAAAAGCCTGTGATTTCTGTCTGGTTTCCTTTTCCCAAAGGAGACAACAACCATAACTCAAAATATGCACCTCTATTCATGATAACACCTGAAGAGATATGTGGAATTCATATTTATTTTACATATCTTAACACTACTACATAATGGTTGGCTGTTCAACTACACAGACACATTACACAACTGCTTTAGTATACAGTATACATCAAAGTCACTATAATGCTTTAAATGGACCAGAGGGATGAGGTGAGCCCAAGTAAGAGGCCATCTTCTCCAGCGTGGAGGAGAGAGCATGGATAAGTCTATAAATAAGATATAAGTCTATAAATAAGTCTATTAAAAAGACTAACAAAAATGCTGACAAATGAAATGAATCTGGTAAATTCAGAATCTGTAACTGTTTGAAAGCTGATATTGTTGAAATAGCACAGATTTTTTTTTTTTACTACAAATCTGAATCTACTTACAATTTTAGAAAAGATTTGGGGATTTTTGTTGGTTTTTGGGTTTTTTTTTCCCATAAATGTTCTCTCAACAATAGGAAAGCAGAAAATGACCAGCTAAACTGTCAAGCCCTGTTGCAACACATGCTGCTGAACACATGTTTTGTTTTGATTTTTCCCATGCTGGGCTGTACAGTGCTATTCACTTCTCTGTACAAGTTTCTGGGTTGCGTGTGCCAGATAGACAGTCACCAGGCACTGACCAAATGAGTATTTCTGCTGTTTTCAGTGGCACTGGTCCAGCCCCTCTGAGATGAAGGGGTCTTCAAATCTAACACAGTTCATCTCAAAATCTGCTGGCAAAGCTCTCACTGCATTTCCCAGCCTCATCCAGCTCATCTCCACAACACCAATATCATAGATGGACTTCTCTTTGTACACAGTCTTTTTGAGTTTTAGCAACAAATCATGTGATGCTCTAAGTATGATTATTAGTGTATGACTAGAATGAGAACATTTGATTTTGTCATTAATCATCTTTTTTATACACTGATGTAGGCAAATAAACAATGTACTTATTGCTCCATAACAAGTTGTCCTAATTTGAGTAAGAACAAAACTGATTCTGTTCAGTGATTTTACTTTTCATCCCCATTCTTTTAACTGCACTGTCTGATGTCAGCAGCCTGTTTTCACAGACAGTGCCTCCTTCTAGCAGTGATAGCACCCCATGTTTAAAGTTAGTACCAAGGATTGGTATGCAGACCAAGGCCACTGCTGGTTCTTGTGTACCACACTTTGGGGTGCAGAAAGTAAAAGGCCACACCTTCAGGGAGAATCAGACAGGACAGGTGACCCTAAACTGACCAACGAGGTATTCCGTCTTGTATACATCATATTCAGTATAAAGCTAAGGGAACATGAGGGTCAAGCTCCACTCAGCTTGGCTCTTCCAACTTCTTCCTTATTTCCTCAATGGCCAGCATCCAAGGAGGACTTTGTCCATTCTGCCTTCAATCTTGATCTGTATGTTCCTGACAGCTCCTGAACAGAGTTCCTGTCTGCCATTGGGCCTGTTCTGGGACTTTCCCAGTGCCTGCTCCACAGCATCAGTGGTGACAGTGATATAATTCCTATCAAGGAGGGTTGGGTTCGATACTGGTTCTGTATATATTTATATATATTTGATCTTTATTATTATTATTTTCTTTAAAGCTGTTCTAGTTTCCTTTTCTGACCAATAATTCTCTCTTCCTTATTTCTTTTCTCTTCACCTTTGGGGAGGGATGGGGCTTAACAGAGAGCATCTGTTATAGGTCCAGCGGGCTGCCCTGACCCTAAACTGTAACACAAGTATCACTGACTTGTGTATTACTGATATATAATGTTTAATTCACCCTTTTTAAAGGATGTTTGTTTCACATCTTTGTACAGTGATGACTGTGTATATGTGAGGATGTAAGGGGGAAAAATTATGGCAGAAACCCACTAGGATAATAATGAATTGGAAATTATTATGTGATTGTAAGGAATTTGTTGAACTCTTCAACTACTTCAAGGCACAGGAGATTTTATTTCTACACTGTGGAAGTAGAGGTCTATTACATCCACTTAAATAAAATGAGTAAGTTTTCTTGTATGGAATTTCCCTCTCCTTTCTTTTCAGGATGTTAATGAACATGGAATCCCCTTTTACATCTAACATCATCTTACCTAAACCAGCTTTCACTGTAGTGACCAAGCTGAACTACAAGTTAATCCACAACCTACCACTCTTGAGCAATCCAGAGTTTTTTTCTGAATCTAAAGCCAGTTTTACTTTATAAATCACATGGAATAAAACATTTATATATGTACCATATTATGGAAGTAGATTGAATGTCAGCAGTACTGTTCATGAGAGTTACATCAGCAGCATTTAAGATCTGAACCCAGTATAACACAGGAGTTCCATGAGGAAAAGTACTCTCAGCTCTGACAGTGTGCCTGGATTTGGTTTTTGTAGCTTCCCAAGCTTCCCAAGCACAAAATCATAGACAAATTAAATAGTTTTAGTTTGGGCTGGCAGGGTCTTTTAAAGGTCATATAGTTCAAGCCCCTACAACAAGCAGGAACATCTTCAATCAGATCAGGTTGTTCAGAGCCCTGTCCAACTTGATCTTGAACATTTCCAGAGATGTGGCATCTACCAAGTCTATAGGCAACCTGTTCCAGTGTTTCACCACCCTCGCTGTAAATTTTTTTTCCTTATATCTAGTCTGAATGTCCACTCTTTTAATTTAAAACCATTACCCCTTGTCCTATCACAAAAGGATCTACTGAAAAGTCTGTCACCATTTTTCTTGGAAGTCCCTCCTTTGAGTATTGAAAGGCTGCAGTAATGTGGGCCCTGAGCCTTCTCTTCTTCAGGATGAAAAACTACAGCTCTCTCAGGCTATCCTAATGGCAGAGGTGTTCCAGCCCTCTGATCATTTTTGTGGCTGTCCTCTGGACACGGTCCAACAGGTCCTTGTTTTTCCTGTGCTGAGCAGTCCGGAACTGGACACAGTAACTCAGGTGGGGTCTGACTGAAGCTGAGTAGAGCAGCAGAATCACACCTATCCCCCACCCCCCCCCGATCTGCTGGCCAACCTGGTTTTGATGCACCTCAGGATACAAATGGCCTTCTGGGCTGCAAACACACATTGCTGGATCATGTTCAGCTTTTCATCCGCCAGTATCCACAAGTCCTTCTTTGTTGGGCTGCTCTCAAAGCAGAAACTCATCCCTCAAAGGAAAAAAAGACAGACTTGGACCTCATCTTGAAGGTCCTGACATAGCTAATTCTTCCAAATTCTGAAATTCGACTGAAAAGTTTTAAGAATTTTCAGTTGAATTTCTGGAATGGTTTAAATTCTTGTTATCATTAGCTACTGTTGATATAGGACAGATCTGCTGCATCAGGATGTCAGAGGATACTGTGTCCTGACAACAGGGAAATTCTGCAATTGAAACAGTCAAGGAGGCATAATCAGAAGACATAAAATATTCACATTGTGCTTAATAAATTAATTGTGATGCGGATTATTACAATGAATAGCAAATTACTTGATAATAGAGATGCCTGAAATAATGAAAAGTGTTACTGAGCTAGGAAGCCTTCAAAAAGAGGGAATATTTAGCAGAAAAGACATGTAATGGTAGAAAAAAAGTTACTTACAGGCTACCATCATGGTTTAGGGTCAGGGCAGCCCCTTAAACCTATAACAGACGCTCTCTGTTAACCCCCCTCCCTCCCCAAAGGGGAAAGAGAAAGGGAATAAGGGAGGGAGACTTAGCGATTAGAAAATGAAACTAAAACAGCTTTAATGAAAAAGAAATTAATAATTATAAAAATGAAATATATAGAAATATATAGAAAACCAGTATCGAACCCAGCCCCCCTGATGGTAATTACATCACCGTCACCACTGATGCTGTGGAGGCACTGAGGGAGTCCCAGACTGGGCCCCGCAGCAGACGGGAGCTGTGTTCAGGAGCTGGATGCTGGTACCAGCTTCAGGAACACACAAACCAGGATCAAAGGCAAAGTCCTCCTTGGATGCTCTGAGGAAGGAACCAAAAGAGGACTCAAGCCAAGCCAAGCCAAGCCAAGCAAAGCAAAGCAAAGCAAAGCTGGCAAAGCAGTTCAAGAGGGGAGAAGAGCCCAGAGACCCTTTGGATCCCTCAGCTCTAAGCCCAGTATGATGTATATGGGATGGAATCCCTCGTTGGTCAGTTGAGGGTCACCTGTCCTGTCCGCTCCTCCCTGCAGGTGCAGCCTTTCACTCTCTGCACCCCTCAATATGGGACACAAGATCCAGCAGTGGCCTTGGTCTGCATACCAATCCTTGATAGTAACTCTAACCATGGGGTTTTATCACTGCTAGCAGCAGACACTGTCTGTGAGAACAGGCTGATAACTTCAGAAAGTGCAGTTAGTTAGAAGAACTGATCTGAAAAGTAAAATCACTGAACAAAATTAGTTCTCTTCTCACTCAAACCAGGACAGCTACAGTCATGGTTGGTCTCTAATAATAATAAAATTAAGTGTCAGAATCCTACAAGTGAGATTTTTTTTTTTTTTTTTTCACCAACAGAAAGAAGTATGGAAAAATGCATCTTTTCAGCATTTTTTTCAGGCAAGGTCCATTACACCAGCAAGATACCAATCTTCCATGTCAAGGGGAACTGTTGGCTCTTTTCTCTACTCATGCACAGCAAACACAAGCAGTAGGAAGTGGCAGTGGGGGTGTTCTTGCTGGACCTGACTCAAGCAGTAATGAATGTGGTGTGTCTGTTTAGGGGACTGTACAGTTGAAATCTCAGCCTACAGCTCTGGTTGCTCCATAAAGCACAGAGAAGGTCAGTCAGAAACTTCCTGATTTTAGGTCACTGTTGTGCAGAAAGACTCCCTCCAGCAGTATATGCATTTCACACCTAGCTGCTCCTTTTGTCAAGCTGTCATATTTAATTAAAATGCTGACAGTCTTTAAGAATCTCTACAATGTACAAAAAATACATAAGATCAACACTCCTGCCAGAGATTATTCTTTTCATACAGTAATGTAATTTGCTTCCTCTAGTTTTCAAAGGTTTAAAATTAGTTTTTGCTTTTGCTGTTTGTTCTCCATGAAAGGCAAAATAAGAACTTTCTAATGAGTGCCTCGAACTCCTTCATGCTGGTATATCTTCAGCCAAAACTTTGTCCAGAGAAACTCCCCCCCGTGCTAACAATTTGGTTTCTGCAGCACATGTCCTTGGGCTACCAAGCGGACAGCTGTCACTGTGTGCTACCTCCCTTGCCTCCTGATCAGAGAAGGATTTTTTTAAACCTTCAATTACTTCACTTGGGGTTAAAATCCATAGGAGGTTAAGGCATCTAACTGCCTATGAGATATGCAAAAGCCTTATCTTGATTCTGTAGTATTAAAGTGCTTGGTTTCCTGAAGTTGTTCTTTGGGATGTACCGCAAAATGACAGTTTCACCTCTGTATGTACTCATGGCCAAACACTTTCTCATCTGTTTCCTCCAGGCACCAGGAAATCTTAACGTTACCTGGGAAATTCTTTTTTTTTTTTTTTATGTGTGTCTCCTTCTCTCTGCATTAACCTGCTCTGGCATTTTGTGTTTGCCATTCTGTGTATAACTGTGGTGTCTAATTACACCTTGTGATACTGGGTCCCAGATGCACCAGAAGCTCTACCTGAATAATTCCTATTGCCTTGCACATCTGACAACATAGACAAATCAGGAAGGCTGAAAGTAAGCACTAATCCCCAATGTGCCCAGCGTAACACAAAAAAAAAAAACCAGAGACAGCATCTGAAATGGGCCTGATCCTCCTGAGCTATAGTACGTTTGAAATCATCTACCTCTCCAATTCCTGCATCTTCTCATCCATGTGCAAACTTGTTCAAGATTAGCTTGCTCAGGCTATGAGTTTGGCTATTCACCAAGGTAAACTTAAAGGGGAAAAAGCATCTCCAAAAACATATGACAAAAGTTCTCTGAAGACAGTTGAGGCAGAAAACACTCATGAAACAGGAAATACTTACTCCCAGCATTCCCCTCCAGGAGGAAGTCAGTAGGAGATCACTCATTAAACTGTGTCTCTACTGATGGAAGCATAAACATTTGGTACTAAAACACAGCATCATGAGTGTTTTAGTCCAGACCAGGAGAGCACTTTTGAAACCCACCCACAAGTTCCTCCATTAGCCACACAATGCATGCTCTGCAACATGTCCAGTCTCCTCCATACATTTTGGGCATCCTTTCAGGAGCAGGCCAGTCCCCAGGGGAGGGGAGGGGAGGGGAGGGG
>JANVCC010000106.1:12182946-12197602 GCA_025345505.1 Todiramphus chloris collaris | reverse complement strand
AGGGGAGGGGAGGGGAGGGGAGGGGAGGGGGCAGGCCATGTTGGCCTCCTCCTCCAAATTAATCATCTTCTACTGCAACAATTCAGACAAGTCACACCTGCAGGAATTGTATCCAGGGGAGGCCTAGATCCTCCACCCCATTTAAAAATCAGGTGCAAATAATTTCTAAAGGTGCTCCAGGAAGACACTTAAATATGACCAACATATTAAAAAATATTGCCTTTCAGCAATTCATCTGTATAAAAAATGCTCACAGGAAGTGAATTGGTAGAAAACCGATTTTGCTTTGCAAATGTAATAATTCATATTATGATTATCTGTGCATTCATCCAGTCACAGCAGAAGAGCAATGTTATATTACATATCTGACCAAACACAATAGATTGAATAAACATTGAGAAACACAGAGGGTTTTTCTTTTTTCCTCCTCTTAGAAGCAAGAGAAAATATATCTCAGTTCACCAATATGAAACAGGCCTTGCAGGCCAAATCAATGTGTAGTTACAGAAAAGTAATACAAGACTTTGATCCATTCTGCCTTTTGGTGGCAGCACTAGTCTGACCTGGTAAAATAAAAGTGTCTAGAAGGTCTAAAACTCAGGGAGGACATACTTTAAAAATTATATTAATGTAGACTATAAAATATTATTTGAGAACTTTAAACAAGAACTAAATTCTTCAGTATAGATGAAAATTGTTTAAAACTTCCAGAGACAGGTTGCTGATTTCAAAGGTCATGGTTTTATGAAGCTGAATGTGCAAAACTTTGCATAAAGCTATCCATATTCATGAAAGAGTAGCTAACAGGAGGCGATTAGTAAAGTCTTGCCTGAGACCTGAGTAACACGCTTAAAAAGTTAAATAAAGACAAAGGAGACAAGGCAATGAGCTTTAGACTAGTTTGGTTGGAAATAATTCCCTATGTGAAATTTCTCATGACTCCTGAGTGGGCTACTGTCAGAGACGGTATCAGAGATGGTGTCAGATAAAGGACTGCTTGTCTCAACATTGCTGTACCTGTGTCAGTAAGCATGTAACTGCAAACTGAGTAACAACTGAACCACATGGCTCAAGTTCCTGTTTTATACAAACTCAAGTAGGGACCTGCTTTCAAGAACTGACACCTAACCCCTGCACATGCGCCCAGAGCCAGGACTTGGAAGACCAAGGGGTCCAGAAAACCCTGAAGGCCCCCCAGAGACATTGGGCATGCGTACCACCACCAGGTGGTAGGTGGGGTTAAGCAGAGCAGCTCTGGGAATATGCTAAATAGTTCTCCAAAAGGGGATGAATATTCAACAAGATAGTATGATAAAAGAGCAGGAACAATGAGCATTGGTGGAAGGTAACATTGAGAAGTAACATCAGGGAACCAACGTTGTGGGAAGGAACATCGAAGAGCGAAAGGAACGTTTTCCATCAGACTCAGACTGATGGAACATTGCAGACCCATGATGTTAGCTATTGTGACTGACCCTTTCTTTCTTTCTTTTCTTTTTTTTCTCTCTCTCTCTCTGCTTTCCACTGTTATCTTCCTGGGAACAATCAACATCAGTATGTTGAAGAAAAAGAAAGTAGGAGGAATAAAAAAAAGGACGTACATGAAAGTATCACTTTTGATGTGTCTTTTTAGTGACCACTTTTTAAGTGACCATAGTTAACAGCATATGCTCGTGTATTGCCAAAGTATAGTCCTGTGTATATCACAAAAAAAAAAAAAAAAAAAAAAAAAAAATCCTTGACACTCTTTAATAATAAGGAGAAAATCAGGAAACAGAAATCTGATTTCTGGCAGTGTATAAAATGACTCTGACCTGTCCTTTTCCCCTCAAAAAAAAAAAACCCAAAAAAAAACCAAAAAAAAAACCTTGAACATAATTTGTTTTTTAAATTCTTCTTGCCCAGCTGTCCCCAACCAGTGGTACTGGCCAACATGATACCTGTAAGGCTCTTAAATATTTACTGCAACAATATTCTTGAAAATAGTACAAGTCAAAGAAATAAAATGTTAGATGCAAAGCACAAGATTTCTTCTTGAAACAAGGAATGGTTGGGGATCTCTGCTTTAGGGCATGGCAACCCAGTTGGCAGGTGTGGTGAGAATGATGTACAGTCCCTGGGATCAGGGGCAGATTGGCCACTGGATCAGTGCCACGTGCCAGCTGATTCTCACAGCAATACTGGTACCTTGTTGGGAAGTGGAGTCCTGCAATGGCAGACAGAAATTTGTGAGGACTGACAGCAGCTTGCTTTTCATTACCTGATGACTCGTGGTAAATAAGCAAACAGACATGACAAGCACATCAGACAACACTGGGTTCCTGTACTCTGAGTTTTGCAGCTGGCCACAGGAGCAGACAAACTTTGCAGCTTCAATTAGGAGGAGACACTAGTAGCTGTCTTGCACTGGTCATGGACCAGAGAGAGGTTTTGATTGTATTCTTGGGAACAGAATTAAGACTCAAAATGGAGTCAAACGCCAAGAGACTATTTGATCGACAACAAATGTGGAAAAAACAACAATTGTGGAAAATCACAGTGACAGGACAGAAGAAATTGAAAGTGATTGCTGCGTTAGAATGTGTCAGATGCTTGCTTTTCAGATGTGTATATGTAAGCATGTTGTTTCCATTTCTCTGTCTGGCTTTGCTTCTTTATCAGCATAGGCTTCTCTTTCCCCTTCTCTCCCACACTGTAGTTCCTTCATAAATCTCTCACAGTACAATGAAGTGTCACTGTGTTTATCAGGATCCATTAACATGGGAATACATCACAGCATGCAGAATGGACTCGACTCAACTCTTCTCTTGTTTATTAATCTTCTTGAAATGCATAGTGAGAACACACTGTTACTGCTAAAGTTAATGACTGATTGATTCATAGCAAGAGAGCCATCATTTACAGTCAAATGATCCTTAGTAATTGTAATAAAGCCTTCAGATGAGCTCTCAAAGTACACAGTTACTCGTAGATGCTCTTCAGCACACTTCAGTAGGAGGCTCATCATTCAGGTTCCTCACGGAGGAGCAGAAGGTGCTGGACAGAGCAGAGGAGATGTTTCAGCATACAGCTAATTACTACCAGCCTGAGTGATTATACCTTCTGAGATACAGAGCAGTGGAAAAACCTTTGATGAAGAGACTGGTACTTGTACCTTCCCCACTACAAGAGATGATGCTGAGCACTAATGCATTCTCCATGATCTTTGCAGTTTATAATGAAGATGTATGGTGGGGTGAAGAAGAGTTGGCTGCACAGAAACAAACTCTAGAGCAAATTTGTGTCATTAAGAAGCATGTGGGAATTAACAGCTCTTGCTATCACACTGTTCAGATAATAATACCATGCTTTTCAATAAATGAATATTTTAGCTATATAATTTGTGTCAAAAGGATTAGATTTCCTAAAGACATTATTTTTAACCTGCAACTTTGAATGGAATTGAAGACAAGATTATCACAGTTCTCACCAGAAAACAACTGACATTAAATGAGTTGCGTGAGGACTTGAGAGATACAGGTGAAAGAAGCAGAACCAGCTTTGCACTTGATGGTTTAAAGTCAAGAGGAGGCTAGATTCACCATGAGGATTTTATTTCAAAATGCGTCATGGTTTAGGGTCAGGGCAGCCCCTTAAACCTATAACAGACGCTCTCTTTTAACCCCCGCTCCCTCCCCAGAGGAGAAAGAGAAAGGGAATAAGGGAGAGAGACTTAGCGATTAGAAAAGGAAACTAGAACAGCTTTAGTGAAAATGAAATTAGTAATTATAAAAATGGAATATATACAAATATATACAAAACCAGTATCGAACCCAACCCCCCTGATGGTAATTACATCACCATCACCACTGATGCTGTGGAGGCACTGAGGGAGTCCCAGACTGAGCCCCACAGCAGACGGGAGCTGTGTTCAGGAGCTGGATTCTGGTACCAGGTTCAGGAACACACAGATCGGATTGAAGGCAGAACGGACAGAGTCCTCCTTCGGGTCCCTCAGCTCTAGATCAAATATGGAGTATATGGGATGGAATACATCCCTGGTCAGTTTAGAGTCACCCGTCCTGTCCACTCCTCCCTGAAGGTGCAGCCTTTTACTTTCTGCACCCCCCAACATGGTACACAGGACCCAGCAGTGGCCTTGGTCTGCATACCAATCCTTGGTAGTAACTCTAAACATGAGGTGTTATCACTGCTAGCAGCAGACACTGTCTGTGAAAACAGGCTGCTAACTTCAGAAAGTGCAGTTAATTAAAAGAACCGAGCTGAGAAGTAAAATTACTGAACAGAATTAGGTCTGTTTTCACTCAAACCAGGACAAAATGACAGTACCTTAAAGCTTTTCGTGGTCCCAGGTTTCCTCTACAGAAATATTCACTGACTTACATAATGCTTCTACCACAGATTAAGAAAACCACCTAACTCTTCCCATCTCAAAGATCATTACCTTGTTTTAAATAAAATCACAGCTCAGAGTCAGAGAGAGATAAAATTCAATGCACCTTTGCAAACTCCAGAAGTCCTTTAAGCACTGGGCTATTAAGTGAAAGGAGAGCATCTTGGGGTTGCTTTGTATGAAAGAAAGCAGGTTGTGTTGACTTGCCCCAAAAAGTGCCACGTTCACTGCCAAGAGGGCTCTGACATTACACATGACTGCATTTTCCTTACTAATTCAACATCACATATCCTGGAGTCACTTCATATAATTAATTTCTGTGGGAGAGTGGCTATAGGGTAAGGGTCACGTTCCCATGCAGAGACTTGCTGACGAGGAGCTGCACAGGCACAGGACACAGATAGTGTAACAGAATAGCAAGGTCAGATTGTTCCTTGAGAATGGGAGTTCTACAACAACAAGATGCCTGGGGTCTAAGATATGAGGAGCTGCACCAGCTGCACGACCACAGAGATAAGCAACTGGGCAGGTCTGACTTTTTATAGCCTCAATAATGACCTTGCTTTTGCACTATGTATGAGCCTCATTAGTAACTGTATAAAAGAGTGTTGGTCTTAACAATAAAATGAGAATTGCGTGATTGCTCACATTGAGTGCCGTAATTCTCCCACCGTCTCCGACAAATTTCCATCTTTTAAATTTTGCAGGTTATACTTTTCAACAGCAGAATAACTGTTTCTATTCAGACTGCATAGAAAATAATGTAATTTTTCATGGTATACATAGAGTATTATTGTGACCTTAATTTGCATGAAGTCAGATACTCCGTTCTCCTCATAAATAGAATCTCCCTCAAAATATTTAGTTGGAAGCTGTATCAATCTCACCTTGTCCTACTTAAAACCCCAGAGGAAAGAGTGAACCTGTGCCCAAAGAAAGGCCTTAATCCCATTTTAGGCTTTAAATACAGACATCCTCCTGATGATAGACTCCATGTCTTCATCAAGATCATCAATAAATATGTTAAATAGAAACGGCCCCAGCACTGAGCCCTGAGAAACGCCACTTGTGACCTGCCGCCAGCTGGATTTAGTACCGTTGGCTCTCTGGGCCCATCCGTCCATCCAGTGCTTGATCCAGCAGATTGTATTCTCATCCAGGTCATGAGCAGACAGTTTTTCCATTAGAAATCCATGGGGAACAGTGTCAAAAGCCTTCTGGAAGTCCAGGTAGACCACATCCACAGTCTTTCCCTCGTCCAATAGTCAGGTCATCTTGTCATAGAAGGAGATCAGGTTTTTCAGGAAAGATCTGCCTTTCCTAAACCCATGCTGACTTGCCCTGATCTGCTGGTTGCCCTCTATACAACTTGTAAGAGCACTCAGGATGATCTGTTCCATGACCTTCCCTGGTACCGAGGTCAGACTGACAGGTCTATAGTTACTTGGATCCTCCTTTCTGCCTTTCTTGTAGATGGGTGTCACATTTCCTAACCTCCAGTCTATTGGGACCTCCCCAGTTAGCCAGGACTTCAGATAAATAATGGAAAGTGGCTTGGCAAGCACATCTGCCAGCTCTTTCAGCACCCTCGGGTGTAACCCATCTGGTCCCATAGATTTGTGCGCATCCAAGTGGCATAGAAGGTCTGTGACCACCTCCTCTTTAATCATGATGACCTCATTCTGCTTTCCCTCCCTGTCACCCAGCTTATGAGGCTGGAGGTTGAGGGTATAGCTCATTTCACTGCTGAAGACTGAGGCAAAGTAGGCGTTAAGCACCTCAACCTTCTCCTCATCCTTTGTCACTAAGTTTCCCTCTGAATCCAATAAATGATGGAGATTTTCCCTAATTCTCCTTTTGTTGTTAATGTATTTATAGAAACATTTTTTATTATCCTTAACAGCCTTATCAAGGATAAACTCAAGCTGTGCTTTGGACCTCCTCGTCTTGTCCCTGCATTGCTTCACAACATCTTTATAGTCTACATAAGAGACCTGTCCTCTCTTCCAAAGGTCATAGACTCTCCTTTTGTTTTTGAGGTCTAACCAAAGGTCCCTATTTAGCCAGGCCGGTCTCTTTTCCTGCCTGCTTGTTTTATGGCAGGAAGGGACAGCCTGCTCCTGCACCTTTAAGACTGTTCTCTAGAAGTATGTCCAGCCTTGCTGGACTCCTCTATCCTTCAGCTCTGCCTCCCAAGGGTCTTTGTCAATCAGTCTCCTGAACAAGTCGAAGTTTGCCCTCCAGAAGTCTAAGCTGGCAGTTTTACTAACCCCTTTCCTTGTTTCCCTAAGAATTGAAAACTCAATCATCTCGTAATCATTATGCCCTAGACGTCCTCCAACCTTTACCTCCCCCACAAGTTCTTCCCTGTTCACAAGGAGCAGGTCCAGAAGTGCTCCTTCCCTGGTTGGCTCATTTATCAGCTATGTGAAAAAGCTGTCCTCTATACATTCCAGGAACCTCTTGGATTGTTCCCTCTCTGCTGTGTTGTATTCCCAGCAGACATCTGGGAGCTTAAAGTCCCCAACAAGCACAACAGCAAGTGACTGTGAGATTTCTCTCAGCTGCTTATAAAAAGCTTCATCCACCTCACTGCTCTGACTGGGGGGTCTATAGCAGACTCCCACAACTGTATCAGCCTTATTAGCCCTTAACTTAATCCAAAGTGACTCAACCCCATCTTCACTGTACTTGATTTCTGATGTCTCATGACATTCTCTAACATATAGGGTCACTCCACCTCCCCTCCTTCCCTGTCTATTCCTCCTAAAAAGCTTGTAGCCTTCAATTATGGTATTCCAGTTATGTGTGGAATCCCACCATGTTTCTGTGATGGCCACAATATCATAGTTTTCTTGGAGCACCATGGCTTCAAGCTCCCCCTGTTTGTTGCTCATACTTTGTGCATTGGTACAAAGGCACTTCAGCTGGGCTGGCCAAATCATCCTCTTATGTGACTCCCCTTTGACTCCTATGGGGCATCCCAGTGTATCGTCACTGGCTTTCCCCAGGGTACCAAGTATAGAGTCCTTATTTGGATTCCATTCCTTATCCCCTAATGATCTGCCCCACTGTACATCACAAGCAGTTGAAAAAGTGAGATTATTAAGAGATTACTATGAGATTCGGACTTCATTTAACCTGCATGCACACACTGTGCTAAAAGAAAATTTGAGCTGTGGCTGCAAGGGAATAATTAGCTATAATTAATTTCTGCTGCACATCATTAGCAATTTACAGTCCCCATGAGCAAATGAAAAGAAAACCATGGCTCATCAAACACCTAAAATTAGCCCTAACCGAGTCTCTAACATTAAGGATGGCAGGACTTTCTAAAGGGTTGGAAAGTAGTACAAGAGACTTCCTGTTAAGCAGCTGCTGGTTGGCTGCAGTCCAGCAACTGCAAAGCTGTATTTGAATTTCTGCACAGTGGAGGACATTCATATCACTAGTTCACCAACACCAGCTGGTTACAGTTAGAAAAACCCTGAGGACTTCAGATACTCAGTTTCCAGCAAGTGTGATTTTTAACACCACCAATTTCCTTCCACCTTCCTGGTGGTTTCCCTTTTTCTCATTAACAATTTTTCAGAGTTAGAAACTGCTCAGATAGATTATGTTAAAGTATTCAAATTTAGAGCTTTATTTGTGAAAATAAGACAAAACAAGTGTTTCTGTCCGGCAGTTTTGCAGGATATATAATCTCATCTATATTCTATCTCAGACAACCAGAATGTGACAATTGATTGGTATAAATTATTTCCCTGCAAATCTTCTTCTTCTCTTAAAAGAGACCTCAATAGTAATAATTTCCTTCATATGTTACTTGTGAAAAATCCCCAAAAGTTAACTACTGTATACGAGTGATATGTTGCATAATCTGAAATTAAATATTGACACTATGCCGGAAACTACAACAGAAGGCATTACTGCTTCTTTCATTTTGCATCATGCCAAGGTTCTCTTCAATGGGGGTTGGACAAGAAGACTTTTAGAGGTCCCTTCCAGCCCAAGGTATTCTATGATTCTGTGATTAATCAGGAATTTATTAACTGAAACCTGGAATAGGTCTTTATCAGCCTTACCCTCTCAACAAAATAAAACAGTCCACATTTGAAGTTGCTCTAAGAAAAATTTTAACCTATAAGTTTTCTGACCTCTTCTCACAGAAACACACATCTCCACCTGACATATTATTACTCATGCTGATTTCTGTGAAACTATTAGTGAGGATGTATTAAAATAGATGGGTAAAGTTTAATCATCTCAGTTGTAAACAAGACACTGATTTGTGGTATAAAAATCAGAGATCCAAGGTTGCCATGGTGCAGGCCATCTCCTTTCTTCTTTACAGATATTGTTCTGATTAGACTGAAATCTATGTCTTTTAAGCTTTCCTGTGGCTACTGAAGATGGATAGGAAAAGTACTATTTAAATGAGGTGGGAGATACAGTAACAGAGGATGCAGAGATGTCAGAGATGCTGAATGCCTTCTTTGCCTCAGTCGTTATTCCCAAAACCGGCCCTCAGGAACCCCAGTCACTGTAAGAGAGCAGAACTGGAGAGGGGAAGACACTTTGCTATTCAGTCAGGACTGGGTAAGGGATCACTGGGATAAACTGAAAATGCACGAATCCACAGGCCCCAGTGGGGTGCATCCACGTGTGCTGAAAGAGCTGGCTGACACTGTTGCTGAGATGCTCTCCATCATTTTTGAAAAATCATGGAGAACAGGAGAGGTGCCTTATGACTGCAAGAAAGCCTATGTCACTCCAGTCTTCAAAAAGGGCAATAGAGAAGACCCAGGCAACTACAGACTGGTCAGCCTCATGTCCATCCCTGGAAAGGTGATGGAGAAGCGCATTCTGGAGGCCAACTCTAACCACATGGAAGAAGGTTATCAGGAGTAGACAGCATGGATTTACCAAAGGGAAATCCTGCTTGACTAATCTGATATCCTTCTATGAAGCCATGACCAAATGGGTAGATGAAGGGAGAGCACAGATGTCATTTACCATGACTTCAGTAAGGCTTTTGATACTGTCTCCCATAACATCCTTCTAGAAAAACTCAAGAAATATGACATAGATGATTGGTCTGTGAGGTGGATTGGAAACTGGCTCAACAACAGAGTTCAGCACGGAGTCACACTGGACGTCTGTGGCTAGTGGTGTTCCCCAGGGATCAGTACTCGGTCCAGTTCCGTTTGGTATCTTCATCAGCGACCTGGATGAGGGGATGAAGTGTACCCTCAGCAAATTTGCTGATGATACGAAACTGGAAGGGGTGGCTGACCCATCAGAAGGCTGTGCTGCTATCTGACAAGATTTCAGCAGGCTAAAGAGCTGGGTGAAGATGAACATCATGATGTTCAATAAGGACAAGTGTAGAGTCCTGCATCTGGGGAGGAATAACACCAGGCAGCAGTAGAAATTAGGGGTTAACCTGATGGAAAGCAGCACCACTGAGAAAGACCTTGGAGTCCTAGTGGATAGCAAGTTATCCATGGGACAACAATGTACCCTTGCAGACAGAAAGGCCAATCGCATCCTGGGGTGCAATAAGAAAACTGTCTAGCAGGTGTAGGGAGGTCCTCCTCCCCCTCTACTTTGCCCTTGTGAGACCACACCTGGAATAACTGTGTCCAGTTTTGGGCTTCCCAATTTAAGAGAGACATGGATCTACTGGAAAGAGTCCAACTGAGATCTACGAGGATGATTAAGGGACTTGAGCATCTCACCTATGAAGAAAGACTGAGGGAACTGGGGCTGTTTATTCTTGAGAAGACTGAGAGGGGACCTTATTAATAATATCTATGAATATCTGAAGGGTGGGTGTCAAATGGAAGGAGCCAATCTCTTTTCTGTAGTGCCCAGCAATAGGACAAGGAACAATGGGTATAAACTTGAGCATAGGAGGTTCCACCTCAAGATAAGGACAAACTTCTTTACTGTGAGGGTGACAGAGCACTGGAACAGGCTGCCCAGAGAGGTTGTTGAGTCAGCTGCTCTAGAGACTTTCAAAACCCACCTGGATGCATTCCTGAGTGACATGCCCTAGGTGATCCTGCTTTGGCAGGGGGGTGGACTTGAGGTCCCTTCCTACCCCTAACATTCTATGATTGTATGAAGATTGTCAAATAACTGGAGCTTCCCATCCCCATCCTATGTAGCTTTCTAGAGACATGACCTGAGCAGTCCAGGGAGGCAAAGTGCCTCCCATCATGCCCCAGGGATGCCAGAGCCCAAACCCCACAAGAGACAGTGGAGACTGGGACTCACCTGGAAGCCTGCTGCATGGGGTGAAATGCTCAGGACAGGGACTTCCCTGCTTCCCTGCAGCAGGACTGTGGGCCTCATCAAGACAGCACACTAGCTCAAAGCCAGGACAAAACAAAAATTCTCCCCAATGCATTTAATAATCATTAGTAAAAATTACAGCAGCACCTGAAAATGTTTTCAACGTCACCAGTGGATATCATCATCACTCGCTGATACCATAGCAAATGCTTTCAGGAAAGCCTACATACTGTACATATACTTAAGAGTTTGGAAGACTGCTAAATTTAGGAATATAGTCTATTTCTGCAAGGCTCTGAGTTTTGTTAACTCAGATCTCCACCCTAGAAATATAACTTGAACTTTTATCTTGAACTTTAATAATTATAAAATGGCAGAAAGCACATTTTAGATTCTAGGCTTTGAGATTAAAAATGTCAAAGTAATCTCTTTATTCTAGAATGTTACTGCTCTGCTTTATTGTTATTTATACATATTTACATACACTCAATATCAATACCTGTGTAGACTTGTTATAACTGATTGTTAATGGACATGGTCTGAAATTTGAGACATTTTTGGCTGAATCCCCAGTCTCTTGCATGAAATTCTCTAAGAATCATGGAAAAATTCAGGTTTCCTACCTGAAACAAGGATGAGAAACTAATGGAGACGATAATGCCTCTCTAGACATTCTTTGTCTTATAGATTTACATATAATAACAGTAACCTCTTTTAGAATGTATCATTTTTTACATTATAAATTTGTGCTGAACTAGCAGCCTTGAGGGCCTAAGGATAATATTGTAATATAAAAGATAATTAATTTATATTTAAGTGGGAAAATTGTACTATAAATATACCCAAAACACAGTGCGAGATCATGCTATGAATCTCTAAATCAGATGTGGATCAGCTAATGTAAGAAGAAATATATGTATTCCACTAAATAAAAGCAAGCAACAAATCTCTATTGCTTATGGTTACAATCTGCTGACCTTCATTGCCAGAAAACAAAGCTTTCTGTTTTAAATACAGATTGTTTATATTAAGTGTTTTATGAACAACATGAAGCAAAATTTATTTTATGGTGTTGCAGACTGATTTATTCATCAATGCAGAAGTCATCATCCAGTGTTTATATCCTAGAGTGAATTGACACTTTGAAAGTCCTTTCTAAGCCTTTCTCTCATCTGCTTGAAAATTATTACAAGTGCTATGTATAAATCAATTCACTTAATTGTAATTAAATATTAAAAAAAACCCAAAACATCCTGAAATTAGTAAATTCATTTGAAAGGAGAAACTGCAGCATAAGAAAGAGTTAAACAAGTATCAATATCAAATATACACTGGAAAAAAAAAAAGATCCCATCATTGTAGGTGCTCTGTAATAAACAGACAAGAAAGTAATTCCTCTTGGAGTCTGGCTAAGGAGATGTCCTCTTCATTTATCTCAGTTTTTGCACAACTTGTTTGTCAGAGAAGGACTTAGCCTGGATACACAAAGCACATTTCAGATTCCTCTCTAACACCTACTGCCCTCATAGACTTTCTTTCCATTAATTGGAAAGGTGGTCAGCACCGAACAACTTCTCTCTATTCAACATGTTGGAAACATGTCCAGATTGACAGTGGACCAAAGATTTTATTTACAGCCAGCTGTAACAACATTTCTATCCAAGCCAATTGGATTTAAGAGATGATCTTTTCATTGTATAAAAAATGAATGGTAGAAGAGTTTATAGAGGGGCAGGGAAGCAGCAGCCCACATTGTCTCCAACAGAGGACGGCTCTCTCTGCATATCTTTCACGGCTTGTGTGAGCCACTTAACAGTAGTCCTTCATTTTGTAGAGGATCTGGTCCTGTAAACATGGTTTGGAATTTCTCAGAGCAGGATCTGAAGGTGAAGTAAGTAGTTTTGTGAGGTTTATAGATTCTGACATTAGGCTCCAGCTGCCTAGCCTGCAGAGATTTTCTAGGCATAACTTGAAGCAGAACTGTAAATAATGAGAGAGTTCTGCTAAGTGAGTCATGGACACCAACAAAATTAAACATAGTCCATAGTTAGGTGCAGGACAACAAATTATGGTTCATTTATGTGTTAGGCTTTGGCACCTAGAAAGGCAAGGCACCTTCTCCTTGTGGATCTAATACTTATAGTATCTAGAGAAGTGCTTTGTTGCCAGTAAAGAGGGTAAAGCAGGGGGAAATGAAAGATGAGGTTTGTTTTGGGGTAAACCTGTGTATGATCTCTGCCTAGGACATCACCAGGAGATTCCAGAGAAACTCACCTCCCCTATCCTTCATTCCCAGAGACCCAAAAATTACAAAATCATCATTCAAATTATATTTCCCTATACCATTAATAAAATGTTAAAAAAACCCAAACAAACAAAAAAAAAAAAACCCAAACCATATATGCAACAAAATAAACAAGACAGACACTTTGCTGATGTAAGTAGTACCCTCATTACTGACCTTTAGAAAAGTTAAGGAGGAAAGGCAAAGAGTTAAAAATTAATAACCATTCTTGAAGACAGCAGAGAGCTGCCACAAGTTACGTGATCTAGGCATTTTTATCTATGCCCCCCCATCTTCCAGAAAGATGTAATTAGATTATAGTCAGTTTAACCTGCAAATGACACTTGGAGGACTGACAATCAACTCTGCATGCTAACAGTGGGGTGCAAAAATCTGAGTGCGGCAGCATTAGTGTGGATCCATTGAAAAATGTAATTGATGGGTCTTCCTACATTGTTAAGTGCAGTGACACTAGCTGTAACTACATGCAGGCATAAAGGATATACACATTTCCTTATCAGGGAGACTGAAAAAGTAAATAACACAAAAGAAAATCCTAAAATACCCCGTAAAAACCTATGGTTTTTACCTAAGGAATAGTCAACATTAAAATCTATCTATTTCCCTCTGTGATTTAACTTATAGGCTGTGGTGTTTATATACATGCAAACTGTCTGATGTGTAATTTCATCTCATATTTCAGACTGTAGTAAAGTTGAGACATGATGTACACAGTTTCTGCTAGAACCACTGTAAATGACAAAGGTTAATGATCTGTGAAAAAAACCAAAAAAAGGGAATAAGAACAGTAGATGTGTGTGCATATTTGTATAATAATTAAAGGAAACAGATGACAAGGTCTCCTTTGCTGAAAAGTTGTTCAAATAAATGGAGGCAAATATAAAAGGATTGTAAATATAGGCAAAATTTCCAGTACCTAGAGTATCTGGAAAACAGACCTAACTCACAAACCTCTCCAACTCTCACATGTACTCTTGGCGCTTGGTGGAAAACACTGCATCATGAATTGGAACTACTAGTCTGAAAACTGGGAAAGCTTTACAAAGGCTTAGATGCCTGCTTTATTGATCCAGATATTTTCTGTAAACCTTCTGGGTTACTGAAGTAGCATTAAAGTACTTGAGTTGGCAAATATCCTTAATGTTTCTATCAATTGAGGGCATATTCACTGCAAGGCTTGTCTTCAATCAAGAACTTCAGTCTTGTTGGGCTAGGTGACCCTAAAACTACACTCTTGTCATAATTACCAGAAAATCTGTGAACCAATCTTGTTTACTGCATTAAGTCCTTACAGGTAACAAATTTCCACTCCCTCACCCTCCTCGTTTTACTCCTTCTACAGCCTCGCCTGGCTTCCAGTGTGCCCAAGACAGTGTATACCAGATACTGCAAGAGAATGGTGTCTCGTGACGGTCGTAGACCAGAGTGAGGTTTTGATCTGGGAACAGAACTAAGAATCTAAATGGAGTCAAGTGCCAAGTGACTTTATTTGACCAACAACAACTTTGCAAAGTAGAGAGGGAGAGAGGAAGAAAAGAGAAGAGAAGAGAAGAGAAGAGAAGAGAAGAGAAGAGAAGAGAAGAGAAGAGAAGAGAAGAGAAGAGAAGAGAGAGAAAAGAAAAGAAAAGAAAAGAAAAGAAAAGAAAAGAAAAGAAAAG